>SMLS01073408.1:0-16262 GCA_004785975.1 Popillia japonica | reverse complement strand
CAACTATGCAAGAGATCAATCTTGCTTTAAAGAATATCACAGTCTTCAGCAGGATTAATGATAAGTGTTGTATATACAGAGGCAGTGTTGATACAGTCGGTGTAGACATATCACACACAACACACAGTATTTAAAGTTTTGCAGCCAAAGAATATTGTGACGGCTTCCAAGGTTCACACAAACCACATATAACGCAGAACTAAAATTTTATAGAATTAGGTACAGCACTAGTTAATCTTGGCGGAATATGCTTAGCCAGCGCTTGTCTATGAATACAGCAATGAAACGATTCAATACTTTCACTGATCGCTATTCGAGCCAGTAGATTAGAATTGTTGTAGTTAAAACTAGTTTATTTCATTTGTTATAAAATATCCATGATCAAAAATGGCTTTCCCTGGCGTATAGGTTTGCAGAGACTTCTCTTTCTCTTTTCTTCACCCCCCAAAAATATATTTGTTTCCTTTTACACTAAATAAATTTTCTGAATCGCAATCACCGATATGAAAATATTTGTCTAAAACAGGAGCCACTTTAAATTTTTGCCGAAATTATTTGATTATGCGGATATGGTTCATCGGTTGCCTTAACAATTTGGGCTGTGGAATAATTCAATTTAATTTGTTTCAAAAGTAAAGTGTTCATATAAATTAATATTCCGCGAAACCGTTTTGTTTGATATGATACCAGTTAAATTTTTTTTGTTCATTTTCTCTCGGTATACATTGGTCGTCTTGTGCACATGGTGCAATAAAATGTTCAGGAACTGTATCTGTTTATCCAAATCTTGTAATTCTGTATGTTACTGGAAATGATGTCCTAAAATACATTTTATCACTATCATTTGAAGTAGATGGAAGAAAAAACTAAAAAAAAAAATACACCAATTTTTTGTGTTTAACGTTGCCCATGGGAGATTTTATTTCAGTGCTTACAAAGAAGTAATGTGATTTTATGCAATTATTAGATAAAAAATCAATACAGATTCTATAACGTGGCTTAACCTCTGATTCGTTTGTCACTGACTAGGTTAGTGGATAGATAGTTCATCACATCCATCAGTATTGACATCTTCTGTGCGTTTTAAATCTGATTGTGAGATAAAGTAGAAGATGGCACGATTGATCGTTCGTCTTGCTCAGCATCAAAATAGCTCGTGTCATTCCAGATAACATCAGCAAACTATCATAAGTTACTACCACTAGCTACTAAATGGTGAACTAAGTTACCCCTTGGAGTACTCCATGCGTCATTCTCTCCGTTCAATGAAGCTTTCGGATGATACTTGCTAAGGGCATAGAATCTTGTTACATTATAGACTGTTTCCTGGATAATTCTAAAGTTTTATTTAGCTTGCGAGTAGCAATAGTACTTTACTAAGGATTCTTCGAAAAACTCATATATTTTTATTATCCGGCTTTAATAGTGTTGAAATGTATTTAATTTAATATTTTTTATTTTGGCCGTAAGGGTTTAAAATACCGCCGCTATTACCCTCTTTAACCGTGCCATGACAGGGACGTGTCAGGACTTAGCTGAAGTTATCCACAATTTTCCAGCCACACATTTCATATACGATGTGCCGCTCAGGTAGATAGTGATATGAACTAACCTGTCATTCGTCGCACAGTGTAATAAATTTTACTTGGGGTTTTCAATTTATTATTATTTATAAACTAATATAATATATAGTACGATTCATAAAATTAATCCACCATCCACTCAAATTGCTAAGATTAGCAGAATTAAAAAAAAACAAATACAACTGAAAAATGCGGATTTTTTACCACAAGTCGATAAACAGAAGATGTGCCAAAAATCTAACGCATGGCTCTGATGAACAGTATCATTGCCAAAATAAATTCACTAACCACTTCATTTGGTAGCTTACCATAATGCTGAAAAGAATCAAAAACCACTAGTAGATGAGGTTTTTCGACCATAACTCAACAAACAACTCAAAAATCTAATGGATTACTCTTATGGCCAGTCCCATTGCCAAAAGAAATCCACTAACCATTTCTTTTGGTAGCTTATCATAATGTAGAAAAGAAGCACAAACCACTTGTGGATGGGGGTTTTCGACCATAACTCTATAAAGAGAAGGTGCGCCAAAAATCTAATGGATGGCTCTTATGCCCCATCCCATTGCCAAAAGAAATTCATTAACCATTTCTTTTGGTAGTTTATAATAATGTGGAAAAGACGCAAAAACCACTTCTGGATGGGGTTTTGTCGACTATACCTCGATAAACAGAAGGTGTGCTAAAAATCTGATGGATGGCTCTGATCCCCAGTCTCATTGCCAAAATAAATTCACTAATCATTTCATTGAAGTGGTTAGTGAATTTATTTTGGCAATGATACTGTTCATCAGAGCCATGCGTTAGATTTTTGGCACATCTCCTCTTTATCGACTCGTGGTAAAAAATCCGCATTTTTCAGTTGTATTTGTTTTTTTTTATTCTGTTAATCTTAGCAATTTGAGTGGATGGTGGATTAATTTTATTATTCGTACGATATATTATATTAGTTTATAAGTAATAATAAATTGAAAAACCCAAATAAAATTTATTACACTGTGCGACGAATGATAGGTTATTTCATATCACTATCTACCTGAGCGGCACATCGCATATGAAATGTGTGGCTAGAAAGTTGTGGATAACTTCAGCTAAGTCGTGTCAGGTCCGGGACAGGGACGTGCAGCATCAATCCGAGTGTGATATTCACACTAGTCAGGGAATTTTGCGAAAGTAATGACAGTTGTAGTTAATAAGTGCGAAACAAGTTTTACAGTATATATTCAGTTCAATAACATGGATTTGTTTGATACTACTGCTCCAAACAACGTTTTTATAAGAAATATCCATATATTTTCGGTGTGATAAATCATACAGTACCTACTTCATACAAACGAACATTTTCAATAAGTTTTTCGTCGTCCATAATTATTGACTATTGATATAATTACAATGAAATAAAATATGTTGTAGTACTATACCACATGATGCCCATGTAATGTGCTTAATTCAATTAGTTAAACTATTGCCGGTAGGAATTTATTTCGGTCGACTAACCCTTCTAGAATGGTTGCTATTTTAGTTAGAATAGGAACGCTATCGCTCTTCTGGCATATTATTGTGCTAGAACTAAAAAAGTATAATCCTGCTTTTTTAATGTAAACTGTTCATCTTTCCAATGGCCAACGTACACCTTTTTCCAACACAAATATAAGTTTGTAGTATATTTGCGAGTATTCTAGTTCCTAATCAATGGATTATTTGGGTAATTTGACGTCTGTAGTTAAAGTTATTTTGATTATAGTATTAGGAAGGCGGTAATTGGTCAGCTCATTTGTGTATGTACATGAAACTCGTGGCAAAGACATTTTGCGGTCATAGTGACTTCTTTAGTTGTAAATAATTAAATTAATTTCTTTTTACAATTTTGAGTGAAATGGTCAGACGAGTACCAGAAGAGGTATGTACATATCCGTCGTTGCCTCCTCTTGGAGTTTCACAAGGGTAGTGACGCAACAGTTGCTACCAAAAACATTTGCGATGTTTATCCAAATGCATTAGACGTTCGTAAACGCCACAAGTGTTAAGTTTAAATTCAGTAATTTTGATCTTTCCGACTAGTATCGACCAGGAAGACCAACAAAGTTACACAACGACGTGTTAGGGCGGAATTGTCGGACAGTCTTCCCAACCTTGGTCAACAATCTGAGAACATTTGCAGTAGGTTGGCAAAGTAAGTACAATAGATGTTTGGTTCCAGCATAATCTGTCAGAAGAGAATGAAACTAACCGAGCTACCATATGCAACTTATTGCTTCAACGGTACAATACAGAAGCGGTTTTTTGGTTGCTTGCTCACTAGAAATAAAAAGTAGTTCCTACATAATAGTCCAAAACGCAAGCAACAGTGGTTCTCTTCAAATAAATTGCTACGAAATACTGCTAAGCCACGCTTACACTCAAATCATGTGTTCGATAATGCAAAACCGCACTGCGCAGGACGAACCCTGGAACAAATTAAAGAATTGGGATGGAAGGTGCTGCTTCTCCCACCATACTCCCCGGATGTTGCACCATCGGATTACCATTTATTCAAATTGCTTCAACACTTTGTAACTGGCGAAAGATTTGCAACATTGAATGATATGCAAAATGCCTTCTCTATATAAATAGTTTGCTCAAAAATAAAATGATTTTTATGGATACGGCATTGAAAATTTGCACACTAACTGGCAAAATGTTGTGATAATGAAGGTAATTATATCATTGATTAAAAGTAAAAACTAGTTAAAAATTAATGTGTTTCAATTTAAGGCAACTTAATCGATAATTTGATTAGAAGATATAATAATTTAAGCTAAAAAAATGCATAACTGCAGTACATTATTACAGTTGTTACTAGCTTTAGTAAATCGAGTTTTCTTTACTATTCTCCAAGAATTTTGTTTCCTTGCCGTTGCACTGCCAACTATGTATATGTATACCCTTACCCGCTTTTCAAATTTTAGCGACGGTTTTACTTTTGCGGTTTCTTGTTGTTTATCTGCTAATTATTAGAATCGGTTCTATATATACAGTTCAGTGGTTGTGAACATTTTCCTTTTAGAAATTACATGTGTTAAAAATATTTACACCTTATCGTGTTTAACTAGAATTGCATTACATGCATATACCTAGATGCCAAAGATGAAAGGGAATATATAAGTGTTTGTGTATTTAAACAGAGTGTGTTAGAAATGTATAGAATGCCCACAAATATTTACTCGCTAGTACTTAAAAATTAACGCATGTTTTCCAAGATCGTTTTTCTTTTTGATGTATCATTTAACATTATAAGTAAATATTTATAAAATCAATATTATCTACGATTTGATATTCTCGACAATTGCGTGTAAGTATACACGACTAAAGAAAAAAACGTCAATGTCTTAAGGTTAGATATTTTATTTATATGTTGCAGAGTTTGAAACTTATAGGTACTTCAATAAAAATATGCAATATCTTTTTTCTCATTATTTCTAGAACAAGTGACTTTTTCATCTAATTATCTTTTTGGTAGTTTTCATTTTATAAGCTTTAGTATAAAATGTCTTCTAGCCCTAAAAGTTTTACACAAGTTTCTTGGTCATAAAATTTCTTTTCGTGATTTCATTTCGGTTAAGATCGTAACATCTTGCGTCTAGTACATGTTTGCCAATTCGTTCAACGAAAACATGTTCGCTTGTTATCTCGCTCTGCTTTGCATTTTTCTGTGTTTCGCAATGTACCATGTGAACAAGACAGTTATTACTCAGTCGGTCCTTTTCGCGAATTTTGCGATAATAAACGTTTTATAGCTAATTGTTATTGGTTTATGACACAATATGGAGACTACTCCAGTTTAAATCTGATTGGTCTCCTGGGAATAGAGCTATAAAACGGCTGAAGGCTATGATATGATATAAGAATGATTACCCAGAGTTGGATAATAAAAAATAATTGTTTTTAGATTTATTCTCACTATAACAAGTAGTTTTGTTAGTAGATTTTTATAGATGAGTAATAAACTTTGTCGTTAAGTTTTTTCTGAAATTTAGGTTGGTTTTATTCTTGAAATGGACGTATAACAATATTTATATTTTGCGAAGTTAGACGTATGTATAAGAGAATCGATTCAATATTTATCTTATATATAGTATATATAGTAGTATATTATATATAGTTTATACTGTTATCAGGAAATGTACGCATAATTTAGGAATCATTTTACTAATAATTTTGCTGTTATTATTGTTTTGGTATTTAGCATTTAATATCCATGTAATTTGTTTATTTTATAAAGTTAAGGTTCTTTTTTTCTTCCATACCACCAAGTTTGAAAGTTTATCCACATTGTGTCTGGCTTGTTTGATATTTATATAAGGTGCGTCGTCAGAGTTTAGGGCATATACGTTTTTGTATGTACATTTGTATGTAGATATATTTTTAGAATCGGGGTTTCTTTCGTTAATAAATAGGGACCACTATTTCTTGATTCTTTAACTTAATAAATCTACTAAAAAATATTGATGATATCAAAAATTCTACAAATACATATAGTCCAGTAAGTCAGCATTCTTTTTTTGCTTTAAGGTTTTTTTTTCTTGGATGAACTTGATTACAGGGATTGTATTATAATTAATAGTAATCGTATAGACAAAATATGTAAGTATTATCAGTTATCTTACGAGATTACGAAGTCTAAATAGGCATTAAGTGTCAATCTACTTGTCTTGATATCACCAAGTCTAGATTTTGAATCGCTTTATTTGTTATCTCCCAGTCAGTACATGTACAAGAATATTTAAACAAATATATACAATACAGTGTATAGGCAACACAACTAACACTTATTATAACATCTTCCCTTTTTTCTTTTTAAAATAAAATTATATATTACATAGTAAATAATAAAATAAAAAAATCATTTGTGAATTATAAATTTTCCTTATGGAATTATAATTTAACATTATCTATAACTAACAGTAGATTTCATAATTCTAAGTTTATTTTAATATTTCAAACGTTCTGGTGATTTTATAATACGTCCATATCTGCTCATTTTTGTTGGTTTACTATTACATTCAATATCTTCGTAATCATAAACATATTTAGAAGTTGGAAAGCTAGTGTTTTCTTTAGTTGCTCTGATATAAATTTTGTTTCGAATTATATGCTTACCATCTTCCTTTACAATTTTATATGTTCTAGGTCCCTCTCTATTAACTATTTTACCTAATTTCCATTGACCTTTTGGTTTTTCTTGGTATCTAATTAACGAATCTTTAGCGAATACTTCATTTTGTTCTTTTGTTTTTAAATCATAGTAATATTTGTTCTTTGTTTGAGCGTGTGTAATTTTTGTATCAAATTTTGATTTGTTTATTAATTTAGGTAACAATAATTTTTTAGTTACAGGCATAATATCTCTTAAATATCTTGACATTAATATTTGAGATGGTGTATATAAATCATAAACAGGTGTATTTCTATATGATAATAAAGCTAAGTCTACATCTTGTTTGCTTTCAACTGTTTTCTTTATGAGTTTCTTAATTGTTTGAATCGTTCTTTCTGCTAACCCATTTGTTTGTTGATGGTGTGGCGATGAAGTAATGTGTTTAAAGTTCCATGATTTAGCAAATTCTTTAAATTCTAAGCTTGTAAATTGTCTACCTGAGTCAGACATTACTATATAAGGAATACCATGTCTAGCAAATACACTTTTTAATTTGTTAATTACATTTTTAGATGTTAAATCTTTATTTAAATTTAATATTTCTGGATATTTCGAGTAGTAATCAACTATTAACAAATAAAATTCATCATTTAGTTCATATATGTCAATACCAAGTTTATACCAAGGTTGCTTTATGATCTCCTGAGATATCATTGGTTCTTTAGTTTTTGAATTTGTGTATTTTCTGCATATTGAACATTTATTAACAAAGTTTGCGACATCTTTTGAAATACCAATCCAATATACAAAATTATTAGCTTTTTGTAAACATTTACTTATACCTAAATGACCTGTGTGAATACTAGATAATATTTTAGATTTCCATGATTTGGGAATAATTAGTTTTTGATCTAAATAAAGTAATCCATTGTATTCTGTAATACGAAATCTTAAATTATAATAGGGTTTAATACTTTCTGAAACATTTTTGATTTTGTTTGGCCAACCCTTTTTAACATACTGAATTATTTGTGTTAAATCATCATCTGTTTTTGTAGCATTGATTAAGTCATTTAATTTATTATCATCTATAGTTATTTTTTTAGTGATTGCACATACATGAGCGTCTAAGTCAAAACTGTCATGAAATTTATCTTTTAATGGAGCTCTTGAAAGACTGTCTGCAATTATTAAATGTTTACCTGGCTTATAAATTAAATTGAAATCATATTTTTGTAAAAATATTCTCATTCTTTGCAATCTTGCCGGACAATCATTTAACGTTTTTTTAAAGATATTAATTAAAGGTTTGTGGTCAGTTTCAATTGTAAACTTTCGTGCAAAAACATATTGATTAAATTTAGATACTCCAAAACAAATAGCTAACAGTTCTTTTCTATTTGGGCATACTGTGTTTGTGTGTCAGTCATTGTTTTAGAAGCATATGCACAAGGTTTGTTATTTTGAATTAAAACAGCTCCTAACCCGTATTTTGATGCATCGACTGATAACGTTATTGGCATATTGGGATTGAAATATTGGAGAACTTTTTGATTTGCAATATTTCGCTTTAATTCGGCAAAGGCTTCTTGTTGTTTACTACCCCATATAAAATGATTATTTTGCTTTATGATTTCTCGTAATGGCTGTGACTTGTGAGATAAATTTTTAATAAATCTACCTACATATGTCACTAATCCTAAAAATCTTTGAACATCTTTTTTATTTTGTGGTTCAGGCATCTCAATTATAGCTTTAATTTTGTCATCATCAACAGAGAAACCTTCTTCAGTAAATTTATATCCTAAATATTTGACTTCTTTTAAACCAAATTTGCATTTATCTAAATTAAACTTTATATTTTCTTTTTGAGCAATTCTAAAAACTTTTTCTAATCTTTTATCATGTTCCTCCTTTGTACTACCAAAAATTAAAATATCATCAATGTAAATTTCTACTCCTTCAATTGAAAAAATATTTTTAAAACGTTCTTGAAATACTTTGGTAGCTATATTGATACCAAATGGAAGTCTTAAAAATTTAAAACGACCGTAAGGTGTACCAAAAGTACAAAGATCACTACTACTTTTATCTAGAGGAATGTTCCAAAAACCACTAGTTGCATCAAGTGTAGAAAAATATTTTGCATTGTTTAATTTATAAATAATTTCATCTATAGTGGGCAATTTAAATGTTTGTCTTTTAATTACATTATTTAAATCTTTTGGATCCAAGCAAATTCTCAAAGTATTATCAGGTTTCCTTACTAAAACATAAGAATTACACCAATCAGTATTATCATAAACTCGTTGAATTATTTTTAGTTTTTGTAATTCGTTCAAATAGTTTTTAAATTGATCTTGTAATGCAAATGGTACAGTTCTTATTGGATTTACAACTGGTTTAGCATGTTTATCAATTTCAATGTGATATGGCTTACCGATTTTTCCAATGCCAGAGAAAATATGTTTGTATTTGTCAATTAACGTTTCATATTCTTCTGTTTTTATGGTATTAACATCACATATCGCATTATCAGCGTTCATTTTAATAATACCTAGTTTTATTGAAGCTTGTAAACCTAGAATAGAATCATTATTTCTTGTTTCTACATAAAATTGTAAATTAAACGATTCATTTAAATATTGTACATTCAGAAAACATTTTCCTAATATAGGAATATTTTCACCAGTGAAAGTGGTTAAAATATCATTTACTTTTTTAATTTTATTTAAATCAAATCCAAATTCTTTTAATTTATTTCCAGATATCATATTTACGCTAGCCCCTGTATCAATTTTAAATCTAATTTTAATTTTATTCTCGATTAACAAGTATTTAAAATATAAATTGTTACTAAATTCTGTATTTATAGAATCTATAACTAAATTATCTAAATTTTCGTTAGTTACATTATTAGAAATTAAATCTACCTTCTTTTTTCTTAATCTACATACCTTGCTAAAATGATTTAATTTTTTGCAATTTAAACAGATTTTTCCAAAAGCTGGGCATTTATTTAACATATGGTGACCTCCACATTTTGTGCAATTTTTTATGATGTTCTTTTGGGATGTTGTATATTCTCTAACTGTTGACCTTGCTGAATATTTCTGTCTATCCATCCTTCTTTTTCCTATTGCGTCTATTTCTTTCTTTATTTTCATATCTTCAAGTTGATGACGAGCAGCTTCCGTTAATATGCAGCATTCAATAGCTTTTTCTAGGGTATCGGATTCTCGTTGCAAAAGTTTTTCTCGAACGGCATCATCGTTAATTCCAATAATTACCATTGTTTTGATTAGCTCGTTTTTTAATTCTTCTTGACCAAATTCACAGTTGTTTGCTTGATTTTTCAAAGATGTAATGAATTGTTCTATAGTATTTGACCCTTGACGTGCAGTAAAAAATTTGTATCTCTCATAAGTTAGATTTTTCTTAGGTATAAAATATTCTTCAAACTTCTTTTTTAACGGTTCTATTTTGTTTAAGTCTTCTTTTGCGAAAGTAAATGAATTATAAATTTCAATTGCATCCTCACCCATGTGGTATAACAGTTGTGCACATTGTATTTTTTCATCTTTTTTGTTTAATTCCGTTGCGGTAGAATAAATTTCAAATTTCTGCTTCCATATGCGCCAATTTTCTTTTATATTTCCTTGTAAATTTAATGCTGATAATTTCGTTTCCATTTTCACTTTAATTTTCACTTACACTTTATTTTACTACTTTACTTTTTTTTTTTATTTTAATTTCTCGCGTGTCGCAGCGCCATGTCTTGATATCACCAAATCTAGATTTTGAATCGCTTTATTTGTTATCTCCCAGTCAGTACATGTACAAGAATATTTAAACAAATATATACAATACAGTGTATAGGCAACACAACTAACACTTATTATAACATACTACATACATAAATACTTATATCACCATTAAATGTTATAACTTTACATGCTTCAATAATGTGCATATTTGACAATAAAATGGTGTATGCCAGTTAACATACAGATTTATTTAAATCTCGAATTTGGTGATACTTGAAATGTGTGTCTATAAACACTGAAACATCAAACTTAATAGATGTTTAAATGTAGATGCCTGTTTTCTTGAAATTTCACCGTCAAATTTTCAATTTCGCACGGTGCAAACCAAACGTTTGCACGTTTCCATGCTGAAAGATCAGTTTCCAATATTTGCTTTGACATTTTGTCGTCAAACAAGCATATATTTAGTATTTACCTGTCAAATATGTACCATATATGCTATGAACGATGGATAAATGTTAATTGTGTATGTAAGATCTTTCTACTTATAGGCTAATAAAATAATCACATTTTTGACATTTTAGCACACCTGATGTCAAAGCTTAACATATAAACGTTAGACGTTGGATATCTAACATGAAAAATGTGTCTGAATTGTTGTTGTATACGTTTAATACGTAGATGTCAAATTTGCCCTCACTTGACATTTTCAAACGTCAAAAGTTTGCAGAATAAATATATAAATGTGAAATACCTATGTATGTACATACACTATCGGCCAAAAATGAGGGACCACTGCGGGAATTAAACTATACTACATGTTTTGTGAAACTAAACATACATATATTCAAATGAAAACATATTTTTCTATAAAGCAAACATTTGTTTCTTATAAAATACAAGAATATTTATAATAATAACATAGAACGGAATAATATTTACTATTTTATTATTCTTGAAAGTAACCGCCTTTGGACTGTATATTTTTTGCAAATATGTGAGACTCGTTTTTGGAGGATATCTACTGGTATAGTTTGCCAGGCATTCACTTAGCTTCTGGGACGTTGGACAGTGGTGTCATACATTTCTGTCGAACTCATCCTACAACAACTCGACGGGATTAATGTCGAGCGATTGCGGCAGCCAAACCATATTTATGATGACACCTTCTTTTTCTTTTACTTGCAAATAATTTTTACAAAGTCGGGAGGTATGCTTGGGGTCATTGTCGTGCTGCAAGTAAAACCCCTCACCAATTAATCTTATTCCCGAAGGGATAGCGTGCTGCGTCTTGATAATTTTCCAATTTTTTCTTTTTCCAAAATCCCTAGCTCAGAACCACCTCTATGCTTAGCTGTTGGTGCAACACATTCCGACAACATCCTTTCACAAGCTCTTCTTCTAACAAAAGTGTGTCGATTAGTAGACTTGAAATTTGCTTTCGTCCGTTCATAGCACCTTTGATCACATATTCATGTCCCAATCTTTATGCTGTTTAACCCATTTCAATCGTTTCATACGGTCATACGGTACGTTCATACGGCGACACCGGATTTGCGCGGCCTTCATTAAACTATGCGCGAATTTCTGGAGCTGTTAGGCGTCTGTTTCGTTTAAAAACCAATGTAATTCTTACATCCTCATTCGGTGTAGTCACCTTCGGTTTTCCGGAACGTCCTCCTGGTGCTGTGGTTCCGGTTATCTGATGACGTTTCACCATTCCTTGCACTTCCTGATAAGTTAATTTAAGTTTGTGTGCTATTATTCGCAAGGAATTGTTTTTTTTTCTATGTAGAGTTATTATGACACTACGTGCTATAGGTCTTAGTTCTCTTCGTTTTGGCATGATATAACTTTTTTTAAATTTTTATTCATAAACGTACGCTTCACGACCTTCTCGTACAGTTTGTAAATGTAAACTAATATTTTGTACATGATAGAGGGCGAAATACTATCCTAATTGCGCAAATGTTCGATCATAACACCCACATTAAATGCACAATATATACAAACCAGCTTAAACAAAATATTTACGAAAGAACAATACTTCAACAATGGTTATGGCCATAAATCAATTTATGTAAATAAAATTGCTACGTTTTTCGTTATAATAGCGTCTCTTTTACATCTGGTTATATTTTTCTAAATATTCCAAGGAGAAAGGATAGTTTCTATTTTATTACGGTAAGTGAAACAGATCAAAAGAGCGAGTAATTATATTGGTAGACCAGTGATCGCTCATTTATGGTCGCTAGTGTATGATCACAGTTGTCATTTGAACGGAAAATGTGCTTATATTTTGTATTTAAATGCCAAGTGCGTCCAATATTTACACACATTATCTACATCGCAAGAACTGTAGTGGTAACTCCGACAAGCTCATTGCAAATAAAAAAAATCAACATTTGACAGGTATACGCTTTTGCCATTTAAGTGACAAATATTCGCATTTCACTTTAAACGTGTACTTAATACATTTAATAAAGTTGGTGACCATATGACAGTTGAACATTGAGCACATGTATTTGACATAAAAATATCAAATATGTATGTGCATCTTTGAAATCTAAATGACGAACATGTTTACAATTGATATTTGGATGTCATCGTGTGCATATTTTGTATTTAAATTTCAACAACTTTGTGTTCTGTATTTTTGATAGGCAATTCAAAAGAAAATGTATAGACAATTATCACATCTACATACGTCACAGAGCTACAAATGTATAAAAAAGAGAGGTTTCGGAAAGAGTATTTGGCCGTATTTGATCCGCTTGAATTCATTTTAGGAAAGAAACAAGTATTTTTTAAATAACTTATTCTTTGTATAATAGTAAGAATAAGAAATTTTTAAAATAAAAGATTATTTGCAAAAAAATGAATATAACTTGTTTAGATTTTGCCGTACATAGATACAAACTCAAATGTTTCTTATTTGCGTATAAATTTTAAGATGGTAGATATATAATTGAAAACGAGTTGATTCAAAGTACTTAGCAAAGTCGTTCGTATAAATTTCTTAAATGATAATAATAATAATAATAATAATAATAATAATAAACGCCTTTATTGGTCATACTACAAATCACTTCTAATACTAACTAACTACTAACACAACTAACTAAACAGATATTATATACATATGTATGTGTATGATAATAGCAGGAAAGGAAAAAAAACACTAAGAATAGAAGGTACACAATAACAAGTGATAGCAAAAAAGAAGAAGGAAAAGCAGTATGTCCAATCACAGGGCGAGGCCCAGTTACATGTTTGCACATGTCAACTGCTCTTACCTAACCCTGTATGTATTTAAACAAAATAATAAATGAGTGTGCCTAGTGTGATTTTGTGATTGTGATGCCTATGAGTGTGATTTTGATAGTGAGTTTAGAACATGGAAGAGGGGAATACTATTTAGTCCATTGCTATGTTGGCAGATTTTAAGTACATACTAATAATGAACAAAGGACTGAAAATCCTCAAATGTAAATATGTATAAAATTCTAGACGAGGATGCCATCAGTATATTGGTATGGTGCCTGATGTATTGTGATAGTTTATTTACTAATCATAAATTCTAAAATAAAAATAAAGAATGTAAAAATTAGTAAGGAAGAAAACTAGTATTTATTGTTTTTATATTTACATTACGCTTATTTTATTCTACTTAATAATTATATAATTAATGTTACTAGGTCAATGTACTAGGCCAAGGTACTTGCAGTAGCTGACTGTGAAGGCTGCGAAGCGAGAAGTACATCTAGTAAATCATGCCTGTACATATGTTATAATTAACAGTCAATCTGTTGCAAAATGTATGTTTGTTCTATGTTTATGAATAATATATCGCTGTAGATAAGCTGAGACAAGATCTATTTTATATTAATGTTAACCTATTAATAATATAGAAATACCAATATGTTTCTATTTTACAATTTAAATCAAAATCATTGCAATTACCATTTCAGTGGTGTATCATTTTTGGAATATTGTGTATGTTATTGATTGCTTTCAAATGCTACTTTCCGATACCTTGATTTTTGTAAAAAAAATAGATAGTGCGTCTATTGCATATTTGTTTTAAGTAGTGTAGTGTTTTTAACTACATATTATGAATACACATGCACTTATAATGTGGCTATAACATTTATAAAATAAATACAATTACTTTTCATTTGTCAGGCACATATTATTGTTATTTTCTTTAATAACAACATTAATTATTATTGAGTTTTACTTGATCCAAAAGTAGAACAAAATATCTGAAAACTATCTTAAAAGATAAGTAGCTGTAGGTTATAAAAAATATATTTTAACAATTAAAGCGGTTCAAACATCTTGCTTCCTAAATTCTGTGTAAATTATATCAAAACGTAAAAATATGGAATAAGATCTATCTCTGAAAAAGAGAGAAATCAGTTTATTACATACATTGTGTGTTTCTGTATCACCAAAATTAAATATAATTTCTCTTTTGCGAAAAAAATTCTGGTAAACCGATTACGAAAACAGTATTTTAATTGTATATTAAAAGTTCCGCAAGTAAACCGAGTTAGGTATGTTTAGCACATCGGCGCAAATTTAGAACGCAGGGTTGACAGCCACCGCCTCCGGTTATTTTAAATAGCTTCCATTTCAATCCAATAAGCATGTAAAACACTCCATTATTATAAAAGTTGTCTACTACATCATGTATACGTCACCTCTCTTCTGGTATACCAGCCTTTTCGGGATACTTTCGTGAACGATATAAACCTTTGCATACTTTAAAAAGCAGTTGTAATAATTATATTTAAAAGGAAACTAGGTATTTTATAGAAAAGGTAGACAGATAATAGATTGCTTTTATGAGAAATAATGTTGAGTTCTCAATTTTCTCAAGATTTGTCATAGTAACAATTTCTGATCGCATTCTAAGTCTAATTTGTAATAATGGACTATAATCTAGCTTGACGCTTTGTAAGGATAGCAAATATTACTACCACAAAATCTGAATTGGGGTCGTGATATTATAGTTATAAATAGTTTTTGCGTTGTAACTGCCGATGATTTTTGTTCGTCATACAAATGTGTACAAGTATATACATACATACCAATGTTTAGGTATAAAATATGCCAATAAATAATTTCTATATCAGTGCAGTGTTAATATTAGTTGCACCCGTCTAAACGAAGCAATTATGCCTATTTTAAAATTTGCACGCCTCGTCAAAAAGTAATAACATTATTACAGAAAGTGTTCCTATAATTATAAAACGTTTTGGAAAATGATGCCACACTAATAGTTTATGTTTCTTTATGACTTGCCAAAAGTTTCAAATTTTGACAACTGTAGGTTTCTTGTTACTTATAAAGTATTATTAATTAATTTTTTTAACGAATCAATCGTTCTTAAACGTCTACAATATGTCGAGAACGTTTTGCATATGACACTTTATGACATAGAGATAGTTATTGTACAATTTACATGCATTGTAATGTGACCTGATGACACTTATACATAATTGAATCCGATAAAGTTGTACCATCTGCCAACGGATATGAGACTAGTATATACGAATTCATTGTTTTAGTATAAACTGCTATTTATTATAATATGGACATCTTTCGAAGATATCTCCACAACTGCACTGTTTCTTTTTAGAACAGAAATTTGCAGTGCAATACAAACACAAACTCAATTTTCTTCTGCATGGCGGTCTTCTAGCACTGTTTTCATTATTGAAAATTTCTATACAAATTTGAAAGTCTGTATTATTTTCGACAACTAAA
>SMLS01073407.1:0-14402 GCA_004785975.1 Popillia japonica | reverse complement strand
CTCTACCTCTAATACCATAAGAACACACAGGCAAAAAAGTAGAGAGGGATGTGAGAATCGCGATTATTATGAAAGTTAAACTAAAATAATAGCAAATTAAAAAAACTGTTCAAAATACAATTTAAATTATTATTATTATTATTTTATACCAATTAAAAAAAATATTTGTATTTTTTAATCGTTCCCAAACATATGAACGGTAGTGTACATATAGGCTGGCGGATTAGTACGTGGAAGCTCGATATATCCGACATTATACAAGTGATGTAAAGGTTTCATTGAGGAAAAGCATAGGTATTCTTAAGCTTCATATCTTAAAATTAGTAGCACATTAACAGATTGTTTTATAACGGCGTGCCAGACCTAACTACCACCTGCTAAAAAAAATATTTAACGCCGGTTAATGCGATAATAACGCAATTTTTCTTTTTAATTTGAAATATTGTCTAAAGCCAACAAGTGAGGTATAGGGAATAGTTAACAAATATGAAAGTACCGATAAATATCTACATATCAAAACGTCATAGAAAATATAAAAAGTTTCACTTAAATTTAGTGAGAAAGTTAAGGGCCTGTGTTTTCACTCACCTTGTATACAAGGAGTTTTTGTTAAATTTTCGAACCAGCGAAAATAGTGGATTTAGCCAAACCATATAATAGTACGAAAAAGGTCGTATAATATTGTTCTAAAAAAGTCATACTTTTTAAAATACTCGGAATAGATCCGGCAAACCCTACTTGAGAAGGCTCGGAGAAGTAGATTCTAAAGATGCAAAAAAAGTACTTATAGCGTTTCATTCAAAAAAAAAAGTTGGATCTGGCACGCCATTATAAAACACCCTGTATATGTATAACTCATCTTAGAAAGTGGAGCTTAAGAATATTTACACTTTGCTCACTATATTTTTTTAATATCTTTTACAATTTCGCATACATCGAGCTTCCACGCACTAATGCGCCATCCTGTATATACCGCAATAGAAAATATAGCACAATTTTTAACGAAATAGAACTTCCTCCAGCGAATGGCCGCCACAGTGCTCCTTGTTTTTATGTGTGTACGCATAATCGTTGCAATAAATATGACAAGAGTAGCGCTAGTCAATAGATTAAGATAAGATAGTCAACACCGAATATAGAAGATAGATCACCAACAAGTAAATTAAATTAACCTGTATCGAATGTAGCAAATTTTCTGTAATAGAATCCGTTTAATCTGTCTGAAAGGATTTTCATTCATCTTAGTGTCTGTGGATTCCTGTCTTGAAAACAACGGGAAAAATCGAATAAATGCTTTGTTAGGAAGTTCCAAGATCCCTTTTCTGTAAAAAGTAGGTCAATGAGGCTGTCACAAGCAACACTTGATCTGCATTTGCAAATAAACTTTTAGAAGACTTTTTTGATACTAGTTTTTGCAGATAAACACGAATAACCTACTCTCTCCTGTATTTCTTGTCGCTAACTTGAATTAGAATTTGAGGAGCTAAGAGTATTTGAGTTGTATCAGTTCTATTATTAAAATTAGTCTATGTCGAAAGTTAGCCAACGAAAAAAAATAGTCTATGACGAAAATGCAAATATTAATTTGCTTCGCCATTTGCGTAGAATATTTCTAATCTTTCACGGTCACGCGAGATGTATAAAGAGGAAACCAATTTTAACCACGAATAGCGTGAAAAGCGGTCAGTAATATGCATAACCAAGAATAATTTCCAACTATTAATGATATACAACGGTTAACAACATACACCAGTTGTTATATTTATAACTTCCAGACGTTTTTAACCGCGTATAAATTAATATAGAAAGGTTTTCTACTCGAATATTAATTAAAAACCTGTTTATAAATCTGCGTGCATATACCTAGTCGTTATTTTTGTCGTTTTTAAAAATATATAGGTGAATACTCATGTTACAGTTTACCAGTCCAGTATAGTAATAGTACTAATTCTAATCGGCAATCACAAATTTATTCTTATTGCAATGCTGATATGTTTCGCAGAACTAAAACAGAAAATTATCCATACATATACGCTAACATAGTTATGAACAATAAGATGACAATATAAGTCGACCTACGCATATACATAATTTAACTTAAATTAGATTAAACTAGACTAATAATAAGCCAATCGAAAATTAGCTGCCTCTCCTTATTGCACCAAATAAGACATATTTTAAACACACTTAATCTATTAACATCCCATTTATCCCAATATTTGTGATATTTGTCCTTCACAGTGATTACTTATCCGCATACTTTTATATCTCAAAGCCAAAGCAAACCAGACCTTCTTTGCAACTTCCCCATTACCAACAACCCATCAATTTATGGAGAAACGAACTCTGGTTGACGCGGCAATAGGATTTAAGTTTTACATGAGCTAGTATGATGGACTTTGATGCAAATGTCGTCCAAAATTGTCCACAGAGTTGAAACATATAACTATATATTACTTCACTACTCGTACATTACTGGAATTGACAGAATTTCCGCACTGAGAAAAATGTGACAGCAAAACATTTTATTTAGAAATTTATACTTATGAATAGTATAAATTGTATTAAAATTACGAACACTGTGTTTAATGGCCAACAACAATTTTTTTCCTAAAATCTTAAAACAAAATGTTTTAAGATTAAAACAAAAGGTTTGCTACATTTGATGAAATTTTTAAATAAAAATAATTTATAACATCTAGCAAAACTAGTTTGGTTTTTAAAAGTATTTATATTGGTTTTTAAATAAAGGTAGTTTCCATTTATGCACGTTGGAACATTAATGAAATGAGAGAGAGAAGGTTTAAGGCGCTAGTACGTAAAAAGAATGAGATGCAGTATGACGCGGTCTTTGTATTTGTGAAGAGGTTTTGTAAATCTGTTAGTACAAATTATTGCTAATTGTAGTACAAGCAATTTATTTAAAGTTACTATAAAATATAGTAAATTGAAGTATAATAGGTACTTAATTTCCAGGAATAAATTTATTGTTAAATTTAGTATGCTATGTTGCTGTCCTATATATAGCAATAAATTATACTAAAATGCAGTATATTTATACTTATAAATACTATAAATTTTTGTCCGTGCGGTAGATATAATCTTTTCTAGGTGTATGGGGCAGGTGCCACCTCCAGTGGATCTACACGACTTGAAATATTTGTAGTCAACTTTGTCTTATTGGAAGTAAATATTTTGCCAGCCAGAGTTTTATTCCGTTTCAAGAAGTAACGAGAGAATAACAATATGCGATCACCGGCGTAATTAGTATCAAAACAGCATACCTATCGAACTGTAACAGTCACAAATCGGCGAAGCAAAGTAGCAATAAGATATACTACAATCAACAAAAGACACCGCCAGTCTTTAGCAACCTTCTAAGAGGCAAATTATAATCGTATAGTCGTAATACTAAAAAATCCTTCCGGTAAATTAACCGCACAGCGTAAAACACGAAAATCCAATAAGTGTACGTGCTACAATAACACAATAAAAGTGAAATGTGTAAGTTAAGCTACAAAATTAAATTAAACTACGCATTTAATTACTACAGCATTAAATGCCTACTACATGAAGACCGAATTCGTATGTCAAAGCAAATTAATTAAAAAATAGGTTAGCTCGTTAGTCAAACATACACTTCAAGCGAGCGCTGATATTCGCAATATTCTCGGAGAAGTCCCATGTTGATCGTATACTGCTAGGATTCGCAAAGCGTTGCATTAACCAACGAGCGTTGAGTTGCCGTCAGCTTAATTAAATCAATGTATTGGAAAAATTCTTTAAAAGAGAGTTTACATCACAACGTTGGATGTAATTTAGTTCTAAATGCCTTAGCGCAAGTAAATTGACAGACGCCTAACAACTTGAAGCGAAACTGTGTAGGCGATATTTTTTGTGGACAAGTAATCCATACACATAAGATGATTGTTGAAAATAAAATTGCAGTTTCTGACAAGAAAAGCTTGTATATAAAAAACTATGCCACCACTAGTTTCTGTTAAAGGAGTATGGAGAACGAGTAAACATGTTCATTTGAAATTCTGATAGTAATGGGTTCGTACTTCATGCGGTTGTTCTTGGGAAGCATTTATAAATGGTGACTTGAAAGATTATAGAATGACACAAATTGAAATTGGCCGCAGACTAAATCGTTTGCAAAATGTCGTGGGTACGTTTCTGCGAAAGAGTATTGAAAACTACGCAAAAAAAAAACGCCCGTCAGAAAAACCATCCAAATGTTCTGATAAAACTAAGATGTCAATTTTCTGAGAAATTTCATCAACAAGAACTTCTTCTTCGCAAATTGTTAGAAGAAAGAACCTAAAATGTATCCTAGTCTTCTAAGGGAATGGATTACAGGAGGTGGTCGTCACAAATGCTTCAAAATTAAAAAAAAAACACCATTATCCAATTATCACATTAACCTTCAGCGGGCAAGGCACCTTTTGCTTACGTAAATGGGAACTGGGGTGGTGCATCACGCCATTACTTTTAAAGTGAAATAAAACAATATTATAATGAAAATTTACATTTAGTTGTTAGTATATTAGTTTATTTATTTCAATACAAAACTAAAAAAGTGACTATTTTTAATAATTATGTAATTTTAGCATGTTAAATGCAATTAAGACAAATGTTCTTGCGGTGTTCAGAGCATGCAGGCAATAAGCATTTTACACAAAAAGTTTTAACTTTTTTGTCCTGTTTTCTTGGACATAGCGCACATCTAGCTCTAGTACTTCTGAAATCGAAGCCATTTCTAACTGAAAAGCCAAACATTTATTTTATCACAACAAAAACTAAAAGTTACTTAAATAGAAACGGGGCTGACTGGTCACCCCGAAAGTATCAGTATATCAAAAACAACAACTACCCGCTAAAAGTTCACGCATGCTACTGACTACCCTTATTGAAACTAGATAATAGACAAAGCGAGAAACAGAGACGACAAGAGCAAGTCAAAATATTAAGACTTTTCCTAAGTTGTGGGGTGATCGGTAACCCCGGTTGCCTGCCGAAGGTTAAAAATAGGCTCCGTTTTGCAAAACAGTATGTTTATTGCCATTTCTTTGACCAGCTAATTTTCAATTATGAAAAAAACATTAATTCAGATGGGTCTGATGAATTCAATTACTACTGTCACGAGAAAGCAGAGAAAAGTTGTCTTGTCGTGCGTTTGGAGATGGTGGTATTAAAATACCAAAATATTTTAGAGGAACATCTTCTACCTTTTCTTATCATAGCAGCAGACGATGACATTATATTCCAACAAGATAGCGCACATACGGCAGCTTCAACAGAAACATGTTTTGATTACCGTTGGATTGAACTTTTGAAATGGCCGCAATTAAACCTTGATTTGAATCCCACCGGGAATCTTTGGACGATCCCCTTTCCAAATGTATACGACCGCACACTACCAGAACTTCAAACCATGTCAGAACTAAAAGCTTGGAAGCTTGGAGTTATTGAAAATAACATTAAAAGTACATTTTGCTGAATGACCAAAGAAAAACATTGTAACCTATATTTGTTCTCAACTACATCATTTGTTTTTAAAAATTTGCATTTTTCTTTATTTATTGTAATCAAAAAAATTTTTTTTTTTTAGATAAGTTTTATTCAGAACCAAAAACATAATCCACAAGAACAAAATTAAAAGTGTACCTAACTAAATTCTAACTACGACATTAATTACCTACTTATATAAATCTGAAAATATACTAAAAACTACCGGAATTAGATATAATAAATCATAATGTTGTGATGATATAAAGACAATAGTGGAAAAATTAGAACCAAAACATAATGCACAAGAGCAAAATAAAAGTGAAAACTTATTTTCTATAAGCGACAACACATCATTAACAAAATCTTTTGGAATTATCATCAAAAATCAAATCGTTTTTCTTAGTGCGAACTCAAGCATATTCATTTTTTTTCCATAGGTAGTACTTATCATCTATTTAACAGAAGTCGATTGAAATTATTTCGTACATAATAGGAAACTAAACGAAATCTACATTTAACACTAAATAACATATAAGTTACATATGATGATATAATAAAGTCAGTACCGCTAAGCTGAAAGCTTATCAGCGGCAAAATTCGTTCATTATTCAATTTATGCACACCCTCCCACACAACTCCACACACACCCGAAATCAATAAGTAGTAGTAAACAACAACTTAGTATTACATTTTATGATACTCGGACCGCAACAACCACATACGGACGTTTCTCTTGACATCATTTATACTTTTTAGTTCTAACATATTTTTTGGCAATTGATTTAAAATTTTTGGGAGCATTTCAATTGTCTTTCACCATATTTATTAGTTACTTTAGAAACTTAATATCTTCCCTCTACCATCGCTCTTGTTGTATGGACATGATTTACCACACGTAACTGCTCGCGAGTGAAGTAATTGTTGACAATATAACGAAATGCAAAAAGGTTAGTTATATTTAAGATGTTGTATTCCTGGAAAATTTTATCTGTATCTAAGTTTTGATTCAAGTTTTTTATAATCCTTCTTTGTGTCGTATTTAACTTCTGTGTATAACTTGTAGACGCTACACTCCATATAGTTATTCCATAAGATAGAATAGATTCCACCAATGAATGATATATCATAATGAGGATCTTTGTTGGCACCAAATCTTGTAGGTAATAAAAACAACCCGCAAAGTAGTTTAGTTTCTTTCCAATTTCCATGATGTGAGAATCCCACAGAAATCTACTGTCGATGTAAATTCCTAAATATTTTTGCTTATTAACCAATTCGACGATACCACTGCAATTGCATACATGAGTAGTAGTATCATTATTATTATTAATGTGCAAGCACTTACTGGAGTGCACACCCAGCTTTAAGTCGCATTTTACAACAGAATGAGGCGACGCAATATGCATTAATTTAGTTTTAAAGGTATTAACAAGTAGCTCTTTGTCATGTGCCCACAGTTGAAATTTATAGAAATCTTTCAGTAGCATATCCTCCGCATGTCTTAGGTCTTTGTAGATAGCTAATATTAAAGTATCATCCGCATATAAAAAACATGCATTTATCGAAGCAAAATTCAATATCATTTACGTAGATCAAATATAGAAGTGGACCTAAAATACTCCCTTGTGGTACCCCTTTAGTTATATTACTCGTTGAGCTCATTGTATCAGCTATTTTAATACAAAACTTTCTTTCACGAAGATAGTTTTTAATACAATCTAACAGCGGTCCACGGATTCCTATATCTTCCAACGTCAATATTACGTCTATTATGGGTGATACGATCAAATGCTTTTTGCAGTGTTATCATTGACCTAAAAAAATGGAAAAACTATCTGGATAATAAGATAGTTTTTATATGAAAATCATCTAATTTAAGCGTTGGGTTTACGCCATATTGAATAATACTGACGATATGAAACTATATATTCGAGAACACTGCAAACAAGAGTTATTTTGTACCATTTTCAAGATAATTTTAAAGGGCATTTACTGAGAATATCAAAAAATGTAGTTTCTATTAAAAATAATGGAAGAAAAGCGATACCTTAAAACCAAATGTAAAACTTTTGAAAAGATTTCCAGTATAATTAGAAATAGTTGTAGGTTCATACAACTTATATCACTGCATAGCAAAGCAGCCATGGAAGTATGAACTAGAAGCATGGCAATTCATTTAAAATAAAATAAAATTGAAGGCAACTGCAAAAATATGTAATATTCTGTATATTGGTAAATAATTTTGAAGTATCTGTCATGATGTACTACATTTAATATAATCTTCTCAATTACCTTAAAAATCAGAAAGACATTCTGCTGTAGTATAAAAATTGCTCTCGCACCCACACATACATATGTATACCTATACAACAAACGAAATATTTTAATTGGGATGCTAAAGACGATAGTATCTTTGTAGTGCTATAATTTGTAAACCTAAAACAGATAAAATAGTGTTGATTTGGGCAAAGCGCCCTACAGTTTCTGATATAGATATGAACGTAGTACTGAGAACATTTTGAGTTTTAGCTGCAGTGTTAAAGTTACTTCGTGGATCACCATTATAAAGTACAAGTCGTTCTGATAATAAACCGAACTTTACAAGAAAGTAATTCTACCTTACTGCTTATCGGCTTGCAGTTTTCAAAGTATCTGACAGCTTTTCCAAAAATGTATTTTTTACAAAAATGTCTGATGTCCATGTGGGAGGAATTTCATCTTGAGTTACCAGACAAAAAAAAAACAAATCGTTGCCTACACGAACAATTTGAAAATTTTAAATTACACCGCAGGCAACGTTCGTGACTTGCATATCAACCAGGGAATTATTTTAATCGCATGCTCTGTGCCTATTTTATTATTTATATTCAACACCACGCAGACGAAAAAACATCCTTGCATAATGAGAAGCTTTTTTATGGTTCAGTGCTATATATCAAATTGATACCGACCGCATGTTCAATAATTTCGTTCAAAATTGATAATTAAACATGTCCGTAACGGCGTGTAATTTGGATTTGACTGAACGATCGAAAAACAATTGGTATTTGTTAATATCCCAGTATTCTGAACGTAACTGGGTCCAGAGTCGGTGACGCGTCTATTAATTCCGTGGCTTTGTCAAATGACAAATCGAATAGCGAGCGATTGTATTTTCGAAAATTCAAACCTTTTTCAATAGTATAATCGTAAAGGAGAGTAGGAAACGGGCGCAATTTAGATTTAGATTGACTAGGATCTAGAAGCAGTCAAAATGTCACAATAATAGTAGATTGGAATATCTATACCGAGCTTATGTCAAGATATCGAGGTAGTGACAAAAAAGTTTAGTCTCCATTAGTTTATATTATGTTGACATAGCACATTAATAATATAACTGGACATATCTTGTTAAACTTAGAGCACATTGCGTAAACAGCTGAGCGAGTTACTACATTAATAGTTGTCGATAAACTAAATTAAACTTGAGAAGTTTATGCGTGGCATGAAACTAAAACTTTACTCAACATGAGATCCGCAGAATCAACAATCTAACCTTTCCAGGACTGAGTGGGGTACAATTGTATCCCAACAGAATAGTTTTTTTTGTTATTTTCTTTAACTCTGTTTTTCTTTTTATGCTAATTTATTTAATCGTTTCTTATATTACTTACTACCGATTTTCGTTTTTGTTATTAAAAACTATGTCCTTCTGATCGAAAGAAAAAATATATTGTATTTTGGGATATAGTTATACCCTGCTCCGTCAATGGTGTTACCACGGTCCACACTATTGGCTGTTGATATAATAGATTAGGCGGGCTCTGTGGGTGGGCTAAACGTAAGTATTACAACTTGCAGCTTGATGACACTTTACAATTGTATTGCAATAAGAAGTGTAGCATTCATAATTCGTAGCGCGAGAGCTCGTAAGAGTACTTATTTGAGCAGTGATGACTGAATCATATTTTATAAATAGAATACTATCAATTGAATAAGTGAATTGCAGAAATTTAAAGACTTAAGTTTAATAGAACAAACTGAACTATACTTCGATTATAGCTATACCCAATTGGCTTCCAGATTGTAAAATATGTCGATATAATAGTGGTGTTCTTTCATATACTGTGCAAAGCAATAGTTTTCAGAGGCAATCTAATTATCTTAAGCACAGAAGCAACAAACATATACCCATAATCTTTGACTAAAAATGGAGGAAACTGATCGTGATCGTATTTACCAGCGAAATCATTTTTCTCTCATCTGTTAATCGAATTGTGTATGTCACTCTCAAGTAATTGATCAAATTGTATGTTACCAAACATGAACCAGAATAAGTAATACGCTCTATATTAATGTAGGTTTGAAATCTACCAACTATCTATCAATCATCTACGCTCTTAAGTCTTATAAATGTTTTGGTGGTGAAACATGAATATGTACATACAAATATTCTGCTTTTCTCTCTTTTATGTTTAATAAAAGACTAAAGTTCTAAATTAGGATTGTGTAAGATATTAATCACATATGAGCTATAAGCAGCACGAGATAGTTTTTTGACTGTTGATCTAAGATTTTTAATATTTTGAAATACATGGTGTGTCTGACAAAATATTGTGTTGTAATCCCAGTTTCTTGGAATCTTACCTAACTCCCCAACTGTAGTCAAATTTTGCGATATAAAACTTTTAATATGTGATAATATTACGAGTATTATTATTGCAGTTACCGGTTTTATGAGTATCTAATCTAGAAATATCTACAGTCACACAGAAAACTATACGTACACCTCACAAATATGGGAGTGTATGGGAGAAATGAATGGGTTTCTCGCCTGTGAAATCCGGTATCCCTCAAAACTTTTTGTAGTATTTCGGAATGCACATTAACATTGTGATCGCTTTCCAAGGTATTTCGAATTTCTACGGCTGTTACTTTGGGATTTTTAACCACAACACTTCGGATATACCGCTGAAGTCTTGAAGATCCTCTAGGTACACGACCACTTCTAGCTTTGCTGGCTACCGATTTTGATTCGGAAAAGTTTTTTAATTATGTATGCACCGTTGATTTTGCGCGATGGCAGTTCTAGCAATTGATTTCAAAGAATTTCCCTCCTTTCTTAGCTTTATTATTAGCTCTCGCATTTAGATACAAATTTCCTTGGTTTTGGACTCATTTTCACAAAAATATATTTTGTTTTATCGACAACCGCAAGTAGAAACACAAATACAGACTGCAGCTGCTTCGAATTTATGTTTTTTGTATATCATGCGAAATTTGCAAAACAGTTGCTATTTTCTTTGTATAGTACGTATACTTATCTGTGCTGCGATATGCACCTTATATGCATAATGTAAAATAAATTTGTAATTCACGGAGAAATTAGTAGTTTTTTTTAACAAAAGTAACGTTGAGCATGTAACTACGTAGGATGTTTTGATTAGAAATGTGTAGTTTGGCTTAAACTGCAAATTTGGAGGGGTACGTATGCTTTTCTGTGTGACTGTACATCTGACAAACTAATGAACTATGCTAAATAAGTGATGATACGATGTCCTATACCTTGGATTTTAACTATACATATACAACTACACTACTACTAAGAATGACGATCATCTTCTTATTTGGTACCAATCCTTAATCGTACAATAAGTGTCTTACAACCGCCCATTACTACGATATTAAAGAATATATTTCAAGAAATGTTAATTAAACATAGCTTTAATTCAAAACGTATCTGTTTCCATGGAATGCCTGCAGTTAACGCCAATTTTTTTGTTTCAAGTAAAAAGTGACACACAGAATTGCAGCTAATTAGTCCAATTCTATATACCTATATTTATTATTCTACTTCTGGCAGGTGTGAAAGTGTAGAATTTACAGGGTCTCCGCTATATACAAAGCATGCAGTTAAAGGATGATAGCTATAAAGATTTAGAAACAAAAACATTATATACATCATGGGCTATCTGTAAGCGTAAATGAGAAAAAAAATTATTTCTAAAAAACCCTATTTGGTCAAACTGTACAAGAAAACTTATCCATGTTGCTTCTTAAATAACCAAAAACCATGTCAGAAATTTAGAGTTGAAAATAACTGAAAACAACGATAAAAACGAATTATTTAAAACTTTAAAACAGAAGCATGGTGGCATTTCTCTTACACCATACTGTACACGTATTCGATAGAAGCACATCTCTATCACACATGCAAGCGAAGCAACACATGCTTCTACGACCTTGAACTACATTACACCATTGTATCGTACGAAGTCAATGGCCATGCGTTT
This sequence comes from Popillia japonica, assembly GCA_004785975.1. NCBI lineage: Eukaryota > Metazoa > Arthropoda > Insecta > Coleoptera > Scarabaeidae > Popillia > Popillia japonica. Next base: position 2,616 of record SMLS01073407.1, on the reverse strand, counting down.
TAAAAATATCCGATAAATAGGGAAAGAGGTATTTTTGCGTTTTTTTAATAATGTTATGACAATAAAATCGATGTTATGTTGAAGTTAGAGTGAAAAGGGCGTGTTTAATAGCAGCTTTCGATCGGTAAATGAAAATTTAAGTTGAGGGAAAGTCGCATTGAATGAAAACAATGTAATAATAGTGCAATTATGTTAGGGTGCTTTAAGCTCTTTCGCAAAGGCTACTACAAAATTATTTTCTTTTATTTGTGATAAATTGCTGGTCCCAAAAAGGACCTTTTTGCGAAACAGGAAAAATTACTCGAAAGGCTCGATGTATTGCTCATTTGCAAGAACACAAGCCTGTAATCGTCGGGTAAATCTTGCACTGATCTGCTGCCGCTGTACAGTATGCGTCGAAGTTTGTGACATGAGAAATAATTTTTTTCTCGTTTATGCTTACAGATAGCCCATGGTGTATTAAATGTTTTTGTTTCTAAATCGTTATAGCTATCATCCCTTAAATGCATGCTTTGTATTTCGCGGACAGCCTGTATAGTTTCTTGTGTGGCACACATAATTTAAAGGAACCAATATATACCCTAAGTTAAACATCCTAAAGAAGTTAGAGGAAAAGCTCCAATTGCATTTACCTCGGAAAGTCAAGTAACAAAACTCAAACTTTTTACGAACACGCTACTAGAAAGTCGGCACCGTTGAGGTGACTAAAACTTCTAATAGTATTTCGGTTAGATGAAATTTAGAACCCAGCCAGACGGAATCCTACCGTAATGCGTTCCCATCTGTTAAATTAAGTACAATGTTTGCAAAGAGAAAGACTCTAAAATGAGGCCTTTAAATCACGTTATTTGGTCAGAAATTTAATTAACGCAGCTAATTCTCTAACTCGCATTGGCTGGAATTTAGAAAGTTAAAACGTATTTATGTGAAGCGACTTTGTAAAAAAATATTGAAACATCTTTAATTGTACACCTACTATGTAGTTAAGTTCTTGAAAAGCATTTTATACTTTTTCATGCGATGAAATTTACTAGAAGTACATATGTCGTAATTATGGGTGGACAAGAGTTAGAAGTATTTAATTAACCCTTTAATAATTTCTTAATTACAAAAACGCACTACTAAAACGTTAAGTGCTTATCATCTAGTATTTTCGCTTTTATCAGCTCATTTTGGACGGCGACAGTGTTAATGTGATTTTATTTTTGCAACGTATCCATCAAATCATTATGTAATTCTACTTTAACATGCTACGCCTAAATTCAAAGCGCATTTGTACAACGAAAAAATTACCCCATAAAAGCCTGGCGTTACCATATGGTAACGGAAAACATAGATACATGTATTTTACTGAAAGTTTCGCCACTATCACATTAGATGGGATACGGTGTTAATCCTAGAATATTGTTTTAACATTTGAGGCAGTTTAGGTTTGACTTTGCTCGTATATGTGTGATTTTTGTATCTGTAAACTTGGTGAATCTGATTTTATTTTGCAAAATGCAGGATATACGATTTGAGTAAGTATATTTTCCTTCTCACTAATTAAATTTGCAAACTAGGATAAAGGTTTCCAGTCATCCACTTTACTTTAGAGACGAAAGGCCATCTAATATTGCAAACCTAAAAAAGGTTACAATTGGATCAACGGCGATTTGCAAACATATACAATAAATTTTGTGGAGCCTAACCGTAATAAATACAAAGAATTTTTACCACTTCAGCTCTCCACATTATTTTTTGACGACGAAACAATAATCCAGATATGCGCTTTTTAAAAATATGTCCCACCCTAAAGTATCCACAGACGAACTCAAATGTTTTATTGCGATTCTTCTACTGAGCGGATATTGCGTACGACAATCTGCAAAGAATTGTTGCAAGAAATCTTATTGGGAATCACAAAGTGACGTGATTAATGCGCTGGTAAGCGGAACAATGCGATGGGATAGATTTGTTCAAGTTACGCATTTTATACATTGTGCCGATAATACAAAGTCCGACCCTCATGACAAATTTTGGAAACGTAGACGATTTATGAATAGACGAAAGGTTTTTTAATATTATCAACCAGAACAGCATATGAGTTACGACGAAAGTATGATAAAATATTACGGTTCACAGCCATGTAAGCAATTCATACGTCGAAAACCAATTGGTGTTGGGTACAAAATGTGGTTGTTGAATACAACGTCAGGGTATAGGTCTAGTAATGCGAGTAATATAATATGAATTATACCAAGGAAAACGTGGCCATCGGTCAGAGTTATACGAAAAAGAGTATGGAAAGGCTGCTGCTCCCTTTATTACTATGTTGGATCAGTTGCAAGACGTAGACAATACAGATGTATGAACTCTATTTCAATAATCTATTTACTGGTTATAGAGGCTACCAGGGTACTCGTTACAGTTCTAAACAAATCAAAATGATTACTGTTTTCCGTTCTAACATGATTGGTAAATAGAATTCTCACATGGGAGGTAGGTACCGACCTTATGGACGAAAACGTATCCAGATATAAAATAGGAATAAGGAGGAAAAATGGTGGTGGCCTATTTTTAAGACAATTAGGTTTTCGAAGGGAAATCACAACAAATTATTTAAAAAGATAAACG
>SMLS01073405.1:0-17280 GCA_004785975.1 Popillia japonica | reverse complement strand
AGAACATTTTACGTAAAATTAACCGCAATAATCAGAGTGATTTATATGATTAAGAATATTTTCGCTGAAGAAAATGTTTGTCAATTGAAAACGATCTACGGTACTTGTTTGGTTTGCAACAATGTTTTTAGGAATATAAAAAATAGTAAGTAGATCAGTGGATATTGCTTTTGAATATAGATATTTCTCATTGGCGGCGCGCCAAATTGGCTACTGACACTGTACTGATATAATCTATTAAAATTTGATGATTATAGATTATTACGTATATTGTCTTCTTCTTATAGCAAAAGTAAACTTAAAGAGAAATATTTCTGGGTAGATATTTGTAGGTTCGTTTCTAAGAATTATCTGTATGCAGGTGAGTGTGTGAACTCCAATAATACAATGTCTCGTCAAATTTCTTGGAATAGCTAGTGAAAAAGTACAGGTTATTTCGATGTTTGGTTCACTGTATGCAGACTGAGTTTGGAAATACTCAACGAAGCATTGGTTTTGATCAGTCTATTTCATTTGAGAGATTGTGGAATGACACCAATTGAAACTGGCCGCACACTAACACATTGGCAACATGTCGTGAGTACGTTTCTATGCGATAACACTCCGATCAGGAAGCGCCATTCGGATTCTCTGATAAAATCAAGCGGGCAGTTTTAAAAGAAATGAAATCAACAAGAGCATTCTAAAATGTGATCTGCTTTGTCTTGCAAGACAATGAATTACAGTAGGAGGTCACCACAAATACTTAACATGCAAAACAAAACCATTACAAGCGTCGAATTAAAAATAGGCTGAATTTTGTAAAAAGGTATGTTCAAATTGTTTGACTACATAATTTTCATTTGATGAATTTAATTACTACTGGCACAATCTAAGAAAAGAGAGAAAAGTTTTGTCTTGTCGTGTTTTGGGAGGTGGTGGTATTATGGTATGGGGGGTATTTAAGAAAGGTGCCAAACGTGAGATACTTTTGTTGACGTGCGATTGAATGCCCAAAAAATACCAAGATTCTTACCTTTTATCACCATAGCCGGAGACGATGATATTATATTCCAACGACATAACGCATCCATACATACGGCAGCTTCAACAAAAACATTTTTTGAAAACCATGGGACTAAATTTTTGAAAGACCGGCATTAAGCCCTAAACTGAAACCCAACGAGAATCTTTGGGCGATACTATATGGATATGCATACAACCGCACGCTACCAGAAATTCAAACCAAGGCAGAATTAAAACGCGGAATTGTAGAAGTTTAGGAAATCCTTGAAGGTGATGTGTTGAATAAATTAATTGAAGGTGTATCACGCAGGCTACTGTAAGATATCAAAAATAACGGTATAAGTGCTCCTTAGTTATAACCAAAGAAAAGAATTATAACTTATACTTATTTACTCAAAACTAGCATTTTTTAAATTTATTGTATTCAAACGCTAATAAGGCGTTTTTAAAGTATATTTGCTGTAAGAAGTTATAATCTAAATACGAATTTAAAAAATCAGATATAAACATAACATTTACACCATACAATAACAGACAATTGTTTACAAATTTAAAAACTAAGATTAAAAAAGATAATCAAAGTAATGTCGTGTATAAATTAGAATGCAAAGACTGTGATAAATGTTACGTAGGGCAAACTAGACAGTATTTAAAAAAACGAGTGTATAATCATCAATACACTGCAACGCATAACATAACCGCGGAAACTGCTTTGTCTAAGCATTCTAAAGAATTACGACATAACTTTGATTTTGAAAATATTAAGATTTTAAAAAAGAAAATAGTTATAAAAAAAGATTAATATATGAAATGATATACATTAAAAAAGAAAATAACGGGGTCAATTTTAGAACGGATATAGAAAATTTAATTATTATTTATAATAACTTAATCACCTAATCACGCCTGAATTTTATGAAATTAAGCCCTTTACTAGGTTTTTTTGCCATGTTTTTCCCTAGTCCTTGAACAGAATTGTTAGAGCTTGACAAAAAAATACATTGATATAAGGATCATTATTCTTATGATTATAATTTTACATTTCAAAGATATCAAACTGTCCAGTATTTTGTAATCATAATTCTATATATCACTGAATTTCTTTGTCTGCAGATAATTTTGTTGATAGGCATGGCTAGTTATTTATTTATTGCATACTAATGCATGTGTATGGTATATTTATTCACAACTACATATGTCTATCTATTGTTTTTAAACGTTTAATTTTTTTTATTAATTCTATTCAAAATTTAATAAAGTTTTTGGAGTACATTTGCTGTAAGAAGTTATTATCTAAGAATATACATATTTCGTTACTATTGAGTACTATGTACATTCATGATGTGTTGAATAAATTAATTGAAGGTGTATCACGCAGGTTACTGGAAGTTATCAAAAATAACGGTATAAGTGCTCCTCACTTATAACCAAAAAAAAAATTATAACTTATATTTACTTAAAACTACATATATCTTTTGTTTAAAAAAATAGCATTTTTTAAATTTATTGAATTCAAACGCTAATAAGGCGTTTTTAAAGTATATTTGCTGTAAGAAGTTATAATCTAAAAATATATTTTGTTACTATCAAGTACTATCTAAATTTAAAGGAGAATATTCAATAACCTATAATAATTATTCACAGCACTGTATAATATGCTACGGTCGCCCTCCAAGCAGTCAATATTGTGCGTAAGCCATATGTAAACTGTAACCGGACATGACCAGTTTTGTTCGATTGATTTTCTAAATAGATACATAGGTATGTTTACTTCGACTAAATTTGAAATACCAACATATATAGATTAAAGATACCATGGTATCTGTTAAGGTTTGAGTGACTCTAAATTTAAGAATCAATATAAACGGCCTAAACTTGTGTACTGATACCGTAATGAACTGATGTTCGCTTCTATATGTCAGCACGACTAATCCTGTTGTAAGTTGCAAAAATACATTGTAGCGCATCAACTTCTTGAAGAGAGTCTATATATCTCTTTACTTACTGTGTTTAGTTAATGTAATGTAAATACAAATTTGCTTAATCCACACACAATTTCCAATGAATATACCTACATGTGTATGCCAGGACAACATCTATAAAGATTAATTAAAAAAAGTTCGTAATTGCTATCCAAATATGTTATAAAATTATATGTAGTTTACTGTATAAAAGACGACGTAGTCAACAGGCTAGTATTGTTTATTATTATTAAGCACAATATTAGATCGCTTCAGGGGCTGACACAACAAAATGGAAATGGGTATGTAATAGCAATGCTAATAGTCACTAAGATCATCTATTTTATAAAATCACCTGACCCAGCCTGCAGAAACGTTGTGAGGTAAAAAATGAGGCGGAAGTTGAGAATTATGTAGGCAAATATAATTCTCAACTTCTAAAACTTTGAAGGCATTCCGAATTCTAAAACATTAGAGAATATTAAAAGAAAAGATGATAATATTTGTCTAAAAATAAATACTTTCCACAGCCTGAACTAAGCTTGATGTTCATTAGAACTTTTGTTTAATAGATCATAAACTGCAACATAAAAAAGTAAAATGATTTTATAGAGATAGGTACATACAAAATAATTTCATTAGAATATTATTAACAGGAGAAATCTATTTATAACTTTCATATAACAACACTGAGTTTTTATCTTCAAAATTAAACAGCGTACATTAGTCGCACAACTTTAACACAAAACTTTTGATATTATGACTTCATCTGTCTTGTTTCCAGTTGTTACACCAACACCATTGCTCTTTCAATATTACAATAAATGGATTTTAATGTTGACGTTAATGTCTGACTTCCCCGTACTTATATGTTATATGTATATGTTTGCAAGAGCCACAATGAACGAAATATTCACGGTGTATCAGTGTGCACTTTGTCAACCGATCAATTGATGGGTATATCTATCAGTATCATTACTGGCCGACTGCAAGCGTAGAGGGAGGATCTACGCAATACCCCTACTGCGCCCGTATTAAGTGACTATCGAATAGTGATATGTTATAACAACAGTCTGCCTATTGCATTCGTACTCTGCATAGAATTGATTTTTTGCTCTTGATCTTCAGCACGATAGGGAATCTAATGTATCGCCGAACGCCTATAAACGAAATGGAAAATCGATGTATAAGATGAAGATGCAACAAGGCAGTACAATGGCAGTAGAAGAAAGGCGTATTTCTTGTTCTAACAAACGCAATGTACGCTATGCCCATCTTTTATTTTTAACTTTAGGTATCGATTTCTTGCAGGCGTGCACATGATATATCTTTAGTCGTACTCAAAAAATTGAACAATACAACAGTAATATGTACACCTATTGTAAGAAAGCTTTGCAATTTAGTTTGGTACATTTTGCACCAAAGTAATAAATTTCTTAAGTAGTTCTGTAACAATATACTCATTTTGTACTTTATAACATATATTAAAGTTTTAACGCATTATTTTACAGTTGAATTACGATACATAAATTAGTCTATGATGCATCTATTGTCTTAGATGATTCTAAGCATGTTTCATTGTATTTTAAAATCAAATAATGTTTATATAGTTAAGGTTTTATGTAAATGAGTAACTAAATATCTACGCTAAAGAAAATTATAATTGTTTTTAATTGTTTTTTAATTATTCATTGTTTTTTTGATTTTAATTCAGTAAAATAATAATATTCCATAAAATGCCGTGAATTAATTAAAAAATACAGAAGTCCTTAACAATTTTGTTTGCCCAATTTTGGCGCTGGAATTTTTCTTAATATTACATAGTAATGGGGATCGTCTGATCTGTTTACGCCGTGAACAAATCTGGTGACTTTGGCGGAAATTCAGCCAAAGTTACAAGATTTGAGTTAGATTACTCCGTTTTACCACATTTGAAAAATGTCATTTTTAAAATACCAGTTCACATACTTCTTGGACACCTTTAGTTTAGATTATCGCAATACAAATTGGATAAATAATAAATTTGGGGATAGATGGATGGGAACCAATAGACCTATGGCTTCCAAGAAGTCCAGATCTGACAATTGCAGATTCTTATCTCTGGAGACGTTTGACATACATATGTAGATAGTTACCGCCGTTAGTTATAGCCGTTACCCAGTAAAAGGGATACTTTGAAAGATCGCATACGACAAGCTGTAGCTTCATTGTCAATTCATGAAATAAGAAAAGGTTTTGATGAATTTCGAGCAAGAATTGAACTGTGTGCGGAAAAAGGAGCAACTTTATTTCTTTGTTCAAATTACATTACTATTTAATTTTAATGAAAGCAAATATTATAATGTCTTTTTTTTGCTAGAAGTTGAATAAAGTCTAGTCTTGTTATATGTTTCAAAACTTCCATAAATTTCTAATGGATTGGACATAAGTTAATGTGTTCGGTAGGTTTTCTATGACATTACGCTTCATACGGACGTTAATCTTTTCTACCAAAAGTAGTGAAGTTATTAAAGATAGATAACTTGAATTCGTTGTTTTAAAATAATAAGTTGTTTTATTCATAAGATTCATAAGATATTTAAGAATTCATTTTTTCGATAAAGTTGAAGATAAAAAGTTTTTACACTAAAATACACTAACCAACTTTCTGTAGTTGCATACTCGAATAAATTTTACTACTATACGATATAACAACGAAAGATATGGTAAAAAAACACTAAATGTAGTAGTGGCAATTTCAATATCAACCGCATTTGTTACAGTCCTGTCACATTAGCTACGAAACAGTAAAAAGCAAAAAAATATTATCCAGGTAGGACGAGATGATTCCCGCTTAGTAAACATCATACATCTTTTACTGGAGTTTGACGTAGTTCAAATGTTGTACTCTAGTATTTTTTTTTTAGTTTATCGGCATAAATCGGCTGTTTCCATGCTTAAACCGGAGTGGCTAGTACATCTATGTACATACCTCCTAGTCCGGTGATTCCGTGTTGGATTTCTCCGGGCCATAAATATGATTGGAATGCTGCAACTTGCTTCTGCTTCCGAAACTACTCCGGTTTATGAGAAAACCGTTAACATGAGAGCATGTATATATTTGTAATATTCCTAATATTGTATAAACATCTGTCAATGCAATTTTTACGTAGCTGCATAAACATTTAATCAGACCAGAATTTACATTGCGTACTAGCAAATACATATTTTAATAGGTATAATGACTATGAAGTCAGCAGTACAGCCTATAATGACCAGGAGGGACGTATTTTAAATTATTATAACTTTTATGATGACCTTGTAGAGAAATGAAGAATGTTTATTATGGTATAACAAAGATCGCTAATGTTAGATCCAGAATTACATCTCTAGCTAGTGGCAGCTAACATTATACTATTTTTTACAATTGACAATAAATAATATTTTAGGAATACCTTAGTCGTCGTTGCCAGTATCTTACTCTCCATTTCTAGTTTCTAGATTTCATAATGCATGGCAATCACTGTGCAGTGCACTACTGCATAATGTCTAAGGATAGGTACCTACATGGGCGGTGATCTAGTGGACAGATGGCCTAGAAACGAGGTTTCCAGTTTGTAGCGAGAAAAATTTAGTCTTATTAGGAGTCTTCTTTAAGAGTTCGATTACGTTTGCTGTTGTTTGATGGATCAAAGAGAAACATGAGGCCGAGCTGCAACGGTTTAGTGGTGTTACATTCAAGCGCAGCAATTTTACAGGCAAAAAGACATGTTACCACACAATGTATTCAGGAATACTTGAAAAGACTTAACTGGTAAGCCAGGCGGTTCTAAATACGTTCCACCAAATATGAGGGATGGTGCAGCGAAACGCAACGACAGTACCAATATGGCAAGAAGAGATGATACTACAGCAATTCGTGTTTCGAATCTAAGTGAATCAACTACGGAAAATGATTTAGAAGATCTGGTGAAACCATTCGGTCCAATTCAAAAATTATATAACTTAACAATTATCGTTGTGTCACATTTGTGCCTCATCAGCGTCTGCCTTGTATAGGAGTAGCCTGATGCCATTCCAGTTAGTGCATAATCTACAGTTCAACGATTTACTGTATAGTTGAGAAAAGTAATTGTGAGGTTTGTGTAATTATCGCGCAGTGAAATTATCACTGTTATGCAATCTTTAGACCAAAAATTAAATAAATAAGTGATAATTATTTTTTTTCAAAATAAGGTGGTATATGTATGTGTGGTGTTGGGGTGATAATACACTGCGACCTAAAAGATATATTGTGTCCCCCATTCTGGCTGTGTTTACAGCTGGCCAATTAGTTCGATTCCTTTTAGAAAGTGCAGGATATCGGAAGGCCTCAGATTAGGTAGTTCTTCCTCTTCAATTTCATGTGCTCCTAGGTGCAAGGCCCTTGAGTTGCACAGTGCAGCGCAGTTTGAGAGTAGATGAATGGAAGATTCATCCTCTTCCCCACAGAATCTGCATTCGGCATCTTTTGTTATTCCGAGCCTGCTTAGGTGTCCGTTCAGTTTACAGTAGCCTGAGAGGATTCCGGTTAATATGCAAATATTAGTTTTGCTGAGCTTAATGCATTCTGAGGATCTCTTTCGGTTATATCTTCCCAGAAGAGTTTTAGCTTGCCTCATACCGTCGAGATTCTCCCAGTATTTGGATTTTCTCTGCTCCACTTCATTTTAGACCTTCTCCAGTATTACACTGTTACTTATCCCGCAGAAAGGTTCAGGCCCCGCAAAAGGTGTTCTGGTTCCCTTCTTAGCAAGGTTATCTGTTATTTCATTCCCTTTCACTCCGGTGTGTCCTGGAACCCACAACAGGGTCACCGTATTTCTTTTGCCTAGCTCGTTGAGTTTGTCTAGGCACTCCTAAACCATTTTGAAGCTGATAACGTTGGAGTTCAGCGCCGTAATGGTTGCTTGACTATCAGACATTGATAATCTCTTGCTTTTCATAGCTTCTATCGATGTTGAACTGGGCGCATCTTTCAATGGCGTGTATTTCCGCCTGGAAGATACTTGGGTACATCCCCAAGCTTTCGTAATATTTAGTTCTAGGCCCATATATCCCTATTCCAGTTCCCTCTGCCGTTTTGGAGCCATCAGTGTACCATTTGGAAGCATTACTATTAAGTGTCGAAACGGTGTCTTTACCCCATTCACTTCTGGTGCTAAGCTTTTTGGTGAACCGTTTCACAAAACTGAATCCTCTTGGAAAATCATCCAGGGCCATGTCCCAGGTTTCCTCGGCATCAGGAGGCTGAGGCGCATGCCTGGCTAATTCTTCCCCGATCATTCTACGTGTGATCCTTTTCGTTGTGCTCTCCACCAAGATGTGGAGAGGGGCTAGGTTTAATACCACTTCAATGGCTCCTGTGGGACATGTTTTCATTGGCCCAGTTATGCATACACATGCTAGTCTTTGCACTTTGGCAAGATTAGCCCTCGCACTGGCCAGGTTAGTTCTTTTGCTCCAAGCCACTGCTCCATAAGTGATCATTGGTCTCACTATTGCAGTATACATCCAGAGCAGTATTTTTGGGTTATATCCTCAAGGTGATATAAGTGGAGGGTCAATCGCTAGTATTTTACATCAGTATGAGTGAAAAAGATATACAGGAATACTCCGCATAGTGTGGCCCCAAATAGTGCGTAATTCGCAATAGTACGGTTAGGTAAATTGAACCATACCCCGTAATAGTACGGCCTTGATTCCCAATAGTACGGTTTTCACAGAATCGCTATCGGACCTTTCCTGTTCTATGCTTCTTCTATGTGATGTAATACGGTTTTCTCGTATAGTGCGGATGCGTATATAATACGTTTGAATCGAAGCTAACATGGACTGTTCACTCTTAGAACCAAAAAAAAAGATTGCCAAGATTGCCGACGGTACACAGGAATACGCGTAATCTCGATTCAATGAACCAGAGTCATTCTGTGGCCTTCTCGCGTCTTATAAAAGGCCATTTTCAACAGTGAGCGGCTGATCAAAAAGAAATCTCATATAAAAGAAAGATTCCAAAACTGAAGCAATAAAAAAGTGTTGTTGCTATTTTTTTTTCGTAGTCAATAGGAGTGTTATTATTTCAGGATAAGAAAAAATGGGGAGTAAAATCGTTTCCAATAGCATGTAAAGTAGGAATCCACACAGTGACGAGTATTCAACACTCAGTTACACATGTCAAAGACAAGTATAAATAGCGAGTAACAAGCTATACAGAGATGCTCGAAGAATGACACGAGAATTAAAGAAATCATCTGAATAAAAAAGTGTAGAATTTGTACGAAAAAAAGAAATTACGCGAAATTGACATAGCCTTGTCCTCGTCCTTCGATTGATGCGAGTACGTTACGTATTACGTTCTGATATACTACCTAAGGTATTTCTTGCATGCATGGCACTGTAATTACGTTATAATTCTCTCGGGAAAAATGATCCACATCCGTCTAATGATAGCAATTAATACTAACTACAGTAATGGAAATATACACACGTGTATTACGTTGAAAGCATACCCTGCAAGTGTCAATAGTACTTTAATTATTCTCTGTTCGTTGTATTTGTAGCGTTTTTATTTTGGGGTATTAAACCGAAGGTCAAAATATAAAATAAAATTCTGTAGTGTAGTTTTTTGAGAAGTCTGGTTGAAAATTTAAATTAGCGGTATCATCGAGCGTCGATATTAAATGACAAAACATCGTCCGTAGCGTGGAAGAATGTTTCTTCTGAAAATTTGTTGGGTATATATTCTATTAATAAAATAAGTTTATAATTACTAAAATTTTCTATCGATAATTTTAATGTCGATTTTTCGATTAGGTAGTTTATCTTTAGTATTACTAAACAAAATATATGGTCATCAGGAAATAGATACTGTGTAATATGACTTTATATGTATTACTAAAGATATAGCCATCGAGGAACTTAAAAACGATTGGTACACTGCCGTTCAAAAGTTTAATCGCACCACGTAAACTCGTAGTAAAATTAAAATAACAATCCAGAAATTATTATTGCGTTATAAATCATAAGAATACATAAATATAATATATGTATATGTATATATAGTATAATATTCTACAGACAAGTAATTATGAAATATATTTTCGACAATCAAAACCTATAAGCGTATGACTCCTTGAATCATGAGCTATTGTTAACCAAACTACAGACATATGGTATTCGTGGTAACGCGTACAACTGGCTAAGATCCCATCTTGAGAATCGCCGTCAGAAGGTAGCCATATCGAGAGAAGGTGTGAACTACGAATCTGCTATGGTTATTAACAAACATGAAGTTCCCCAAGGCAGTACTCTAGGTCCTTTATTATTTTTAATGTACTTAAATGACATTCGCACTACCTGTGGAGGTACTGGTAAAATGATCTCTTATGCTGATGACATTAGTTTCCTAACATATGGTCTGAATATCGAGGATGCTGCTTTGGAGGCGAGTGTTAGGTTCACTGCTCTCCAGGATTGGTTCTCAGAAAATAGGCTAATTTTAAATAAACAGAAAACTCAGGCTCTTGTATTTAAAACAAAAAATTCTGTCGAAGCCATAATTGATGATATCCTGTTAGGTGACTTTTAAGTCCCAATAAACAGTGATGCAAAAATCTTGGGAATCCATCTAGACGCAGGGCTCAACTGGCATGCTCATATTGCGCAACTCAATTTAAAACTAAGTAAAGTCTCTTTTGCCTTGAGGACTTTAAGAAAGTATATCTCCATGAAACTCTTACTATGGTGTATCATGCGAATTTCGACTCCATGTTGAGATATGGGATAATTTTCTGGGGCAGTAACCGTAAGATAGAACGAGTATTCGTCACGCAAAAAAAACTATCAGAATCATCAATAATATGAAATATAATGAGACCTGTAAAGGAAGTTTCAAGCGACTGAAAATAATGACCGAATATGCCCTGTATATATATGAATGTTTGCTGGTAGTTTTTAAAGATAAAAGTAAGTTGAATCATCAGGGAGAGCATCGGTACGCCACAACGGCATATGATATTAACTACCCTCATCACCGCCTGACTGTAACGGAGAACAGTCCACAGTCCAGGGGCATAAGATTTTTTAATTGTCTACCATCCTCAATAAAGACTGAAAGTAACATTAACAATTTCAAGTGCAAAGTCAAACAATTATTAATTGATGTAGAACCGTATGATCTAGATGATTTTCTGAATTATTAGCACTGTATTCTGCTTTATATTTTCCTGTTGTGACGTTATTTCATTTCTGTAAGGTGTTACATATTTGAAATATATTGCTATTATTATTATTATTATTATTATTATTATTATTATTATTATTATAAATGAGATAATAAATTTTACGACCGCAATAAATACTAAGAAACGAAAAATAGATGGTAAATGTGATTTAAGTGTTTCGTAGGTGGGGGTGTATTTCTACCTGCTTCAGAGAGGGGATCAGAGACAATTATAACAATACTTTGAACTTAGTTTAGCCATAACAGTCGAGGCGGTATATTATTTCTTGTGTGCGTGTTGAATTGTAAACTATTCCACTAGTGGAAACATTGGCAAGAAGAAGGCAATTAAATGTAGAAACGGGAGCACAAATAATTGCGTTAGATAATTCGTAACTGTCGAATCGGGCAATAGCACGATAGCTTCAGATATCTAAACATTGTGTGCGGCAAACCTTTAACAGGAAGGTGGAAACAGGGCATTTGCAACTCTAAAGCATGGGGGTGGAAATATAATGGTATGGGGCTGTTTTAGTGGTGGACACATTGGCTCATTAATTAAAATCGACAGCACAATGACCAAAGAAGTATACGTACAGATCTTAAAAGATCATAGTGTCCCCACAGGAATTTAACTAATTGGTGAAAGCTTTGTGTACCAGCAGGATAACGATCCGAAACATACAGCCAAGATTGTCGAGGCATATTTTGAGAAGCAAAGTCAAGCAGGAATCCTTACTTCAATGAAGTGGCCTGCGCAAAGCCTCGACTGCTACCCTATAGAGTTGACATGGGACCATCTGGAACGTGAGGTACACAAATATTTGCCAACCAATAAAGGAGGCCTTTGGAGAGTGCTACAGAATGCTTAGAACGAAATCAAGTTTGACTATTTGGATAAACTTATTAGAAGAATGCCTCGAAAATATGCAGCAATCATTAGCGTCGGGGGTAGTTATATTTGATACTACCTACAATTGCGTTTATACTTAGGCAATAAAGTAATAACAGTTGAAAGTTATCTGTCAAACCATAAACATGGAGTGGGGTGATAAAGAAAACAGTGTTGCTGTAATAGCGTTACACAAGTGCGGTCAAGCTGCTATTAGAAATATTTAAACTATTGCACTCGGTAAAAATCAGTAAAAGATTTGTATAAAGAACTTGTACATCGTTTTGTAGAAGAGAATAGAATCGCTGATAGACAACGAAAAGGTCGGCGACGCACTGCCCGTACTTCTGCAGTAATGCAAGCAATCCGCGAAAGAATACGATGAAATCTAATTCGGAAACAAAGAATTATGACTAGAGTGACGTTCAATGCAGCTAGCTAGCGAGTGTAAGTCAAGCGTGATTCGGATATATGTAGTACCTTAGATACATTGAAAGTTATATTTTGGTAATAGTCAAGTACGTTTTCGATATTATTGTAATAGGAATTAACTATGATATACTTTTCTAAATTGTTTGCTGTAAGTTGGTTTCAATTTGGAACGAACATTGACGGTAATAACCTTAACCTGCCACCGAACGTAGCGCCAATGACAAACTGCACCCAATGTGGCCACTCTTAATTATGATAAGAAAATTAGAAATCTCAACTCGAAGCATTTCGACATTAATTAAACAGGATTAGGTACAAAAGAAATAATAAAGACGAGAGCAAAACGGTTGCTTCGGAGGCACGCGAAAAACGATGAGCAAAATATCTTGTTTACCGACGAGAAGATCTTTACGATCGAAGAGGTATTTAATAAACAAAACGATCGGGTGTATGTCCACAACCTCTGCAAAACCGTATCAACAAGATGTTCTCGAGGCAGTTGTACGACTTCTAAATACATCTATGTTCAATGTCAAAATATGGGTATTTCAACAAGATTCAGCACCTGCTCACAAAGTGAAAGCCACGCAGACATGCTTACGCGAACATGTTACAGAATTCAATGAAGCGTCGGAGTGGCCTTCTGGCAGCCCGGACTCATACCTTCTAGACTACCGTTTGTGGGCAGAATTGGAACATATGGCATGCAGAAAACCCCAACGACTAAACATATACGAGACGATGGCGCTATGCTTCATTTCACACACCGCATAGTGGGTAACCATTGGAAATATCGACTTCGTTTATCTACATACGTTGTTTCTCCTTCTCAGGTGATTGAGGTCGCAGCCTAGCTGCCCTTTCAAGACTAATACCTAATATGAGGGAGCCTGGCAGCAAGAAGAGGGAGGTTCTGAACGGCGTGGTACAATCCCAACTGGCATATGCATGTCCTGCCTGGTCGTATGCATTAGATGTGAAGAAACACAGGCATCTCCTAGTAGGCTTAGAAGGATGGTCTCTATTGAGGGTTACTAGCGGTTATCGTACCATCTCTACGACTGGTATCCAAGCAATAGCGGGTCTCCCACCAATTGTGCTGCTAATTGATTGTCGATAGGAGAGCAGTAAGGGCCTTCGCATAGCAGCCAAATGGCAGGAGACGTGGAAAGAAGAGGGGGAGACGGCACTATAGATCAGAAGCCTTATCCCGAATCTGGTGCAATGAGTAAACTGTAAACATAGAGTGGCAGATTACCATCTCACGCAATTTCTATCGGACCACGGACACTTTCACGTGTACATCTGAAGATTTAAATTGGCACACGAAGATCTCAGAGAGTGGAGAGTGCAACTAGGGTCCGATCGCAATCAGAAGCGAACTGGAATGAGATACTTCGATTTATTAAGAATATCCTATCGGACCGAGAAAAATTCGAAAGACAGCTTAAGGGCAGAGAATAGCTCCGAACAACGCCGCGAGGTATGTACAAGTGATGTATGTAGAAGGCAGGCCTAGAAAGATAAGGGGTCGTGTTATCTGAAGTAATGCCACGGTGGTAGTTCCGGATACACGAAGGCGAATATAGAGGTGTTTCGGAGGGTAAACCGGGCTTACACACCCCACCCGGGAGCCCCACACTGCTGTTCGTGATCCATCCAAGCATGCAGCGACCATAAAGGTTTTCACCTTTCCAATAAAAATATATTGAAAAAACACATTGTCCAGTGTTTGTCTCTTGTTACTGTTGTTTAACTGATGTTGAACAGTATTACCAGTGCCACTGTTTTCTTGGCATTTAGCGTCTTCACAAGATCCCTCCTTATATCTTGTCTTGTTTATATTTCCAAAGTAAAAATATAGGTAATTTATTGATAAACAAAAACGAATTTAACAATAACAGATCTAACAACTGTGCTTTATGTGTAATATGATTCTACCTTTCGGGATTTCCTATTGGAGTATGCGTCACTTGGTTATATTTTTGTTGTGTTTTTCATTCAATCAAACAACGTATACCGCATATTGACCATATCCTTTTTGAATCATCGTATTTCCATTCTAGAAATTATACTTTATATAAAAATGTTGACGTTGATATAAGGAACATCACGTGTCACAACTCTGTTGGGAACATTAAGAACTACAATCGTGTAAATATGCTGCGGATGATATTCGTAGTATAATTATCACTGAATATAATTTATTATATAATCTACATATATCAATAATACGAGTATAATAGTAATAATAAAAATGTGCATGCGTATGTAAAACAATTAATCTACCCGTTACGAAAAATTTGATTAAACACAATAATGTAGAATATCACTAGAATGTGTAGTTGCCCACATAACTTTGTGCTGAAAACTGAAAAAAGAAGTGAAAAAGAGTTTTTTTGTAAAAAGCATGTACGTTTACGGCATTTCCGCGAAATTCCCGTAACAGTATTATTTACAAGACAACGGTCGTTTTAAAGTATTTCTAACATTTAATTTAGTTTACTGTTATACTGCTGCTACACAAAACGGATTTAACCGTAAAATTGCATCCACTAATTATTAGAAATCGAAGAACAGGGATAGTGCGGAAGAATTACTGTTAAAAAGCCCTTTATATTCATGGGCCAAAAATCAAACAAATTGATCTCTTAACCAATGGAAACATATAATATGGTCAGATGAAACAAAAATCCTACTTTTTGAATCAGACTGTGTTATTCGCACATGGCAAGTGAAGAATATAAAGCAGTGTGTTTGAGACCCACTGAACAATAAATATGTAAAAATATACAGTGCCTTCAATTAAAAATAACAAAGTAGCTGGCGACTTCCGGTATAAATGGAAGCGCTAGAAATCTGAAAATATTTGAATTGAAAACGACACAATCGAGTATACAGGGTGTTTACTGAATAGTGTATGAAAATAAAAGAAGTTAAAGCTAATGGCGTGGAAACCTAAATTCCAAAAAGTATTCATTTTTTGGGATTTAGGCTTCCATGCTATTACCTATAACCTCTTTTATTTTCATAGACTATTCAGTAGACACCCTGTATAGATTTTTTTCTGTAGTTATCCACTATTACTGTAAAAAATCTAATTGATCGTGACTTTTATTCTTGACAAATAATTTTTATCTGTGGATTGTGTCCTAGATTTGTACTTTCGTGTTGTTAGCCGCGTTCTACATACATATATGTACTTATTTACTAATATGAGATGTATGTACTTACATACTACTACACACTTACACTACTACTACATACATACTTACATAAGTAAATTGCTTGTTTCCGATTATGTTAAATCTTATTACATAAAATTACATACATATAGAATGGATGTACATATACAGGGTGTTTGTTCATTCCTTGTTTTAATTTAAACAGTGTGTACATATATGTACGGCAAATATTTTAAGATCCGTAAATTTAAAAAAAATAGTGTTTAATTTTTTTGAAAAAGTCAACGTTTTTATGTTAGATAGTACCTACACATTGGGATGCCGATTGAAAATAATATATTAAAAGAAATTGCTGTTTAGTTATTTTAAACACAGTCCAGTGACCTGTATAAAAATGTTTGTGTTGGCATTTTGTAATATGAGAGTGGTCATTCATAAAATAATAACATTGTATTCTATTTACACGCTAACAGATGTGCGATAATCCATAAGCATGGTTTAAAGGTCCATTGTGTATAGTTGTCCATTATGTACACACAACCATCAATAATAAAGAAAATATCAACTCACTTTGCTTGCCAAATATCCCAAAAAAAATTGGTAAATGACAGTTTTTCTTCTGATCGCACGATCATAATAATTGTTCAAAATTACCACCATTCTCTTGAATACGTAGTCCGGCACGACGGATAAGTGACTCCCGTACATTTTCACACAAATTACGTTGATGTATATGGTCTGTTTCCATAATAATACGTTCACGCAATTCGTCAATATCGTTGACTTGTGTTCTATAGACTCGGTCCCTCAAACATCCCCATAGAAAGAAATCGACCGGATTTAAGTCTGGCGAACGTGGAGGCCAGTGCACTGGTCCACCACGACCTATACAACGAATATCACTGAACAATCAGCTGTAAATATCGTCATATTTTTACGATATAAACACAGCTGCTCCTAGCGTCTTCCAATTCGTTTGATTGTTTACAATATCAGCATTTGTTCTTAATACAGTCGAGGGTATATTTACGTAGATACACACGCACACACTTGCAGTATGTATAGAGACCGCCTTAAAAACATTTTCCGATATTTTTTTTATTTTTTTTCGCGCTTATTTGAAAACTTTTTCAACACGAGTTTTTGCCAATACATTCTACATGTTGGGAAATTAATGCTCTTAAAATTAGGAAAGTGAATGACCAAACACCCTGTATATAAATATACCTAACATATTGTATTTATACCTAAAACTACTACATAATTATTAAATAATAACAAATTGTGATAACAAATACTATACACACAACTACACAAACTGATTGTGAGACCACAGTAGCAGTAGTATGCCGACAAAATCTAATTTTATCTGATTTTATGCCACTTGTTAAAACTACAACACTAATTCGGTTCTAGAAGTATGTACAACATAATGTACGTAGAAATAAAGCGGCTCTGTATATGTATAAATAGTAAAGCTTAATACAACTTGTTTAAAAGAGTCTGTGGTTTATTCTTTTACTACTGAAAGTTACTATGTACTATGTAAGCATATAAGTACCTATT
>SMLS01073404.1:0-14431 GCA_004785975.1 Popillia japonica | reverse complement strand
AACTAATTATTTTTGTAATAATCATTCTGGGATTCCTTCAGTGTTATTGTTGTATTCTCACATACTGATTTGTTCTGCTTATAAGTATTCATCTCTTCATCTTGATAATAGAGATCACATTTAGTTGAAACTATTAAACTTTTCTATTGTTGTACAAATTTGACTAGAATTTAGCAGCATTCTTTTTGCTTCTGCCTAGAATTGTTAGAATTGTTTTTGTTGCCTACTTGACAATACATGACAGCAAAAGTATATTCCAAAAAACATGTATACTGTCTGAACTTTAATTTTTGTGGTTAAGAATCTAATAATAAATACGCGGGTGTCTGTTCCCAGGTACAATGCGAAATATATTTCACGCCTGGTAGTCACACCAGATTTTCTGTATGTCACATTTAAGGCTCAATGAACCGAAAATGTGATGGAATTGGATGGAATACAGTGCATATGCGTATGTATACATAGACGTTCAATATACAGGGTGTGCATTTCTTGTGGCTAAAGATTGCAATTTTCAAGCAACTTACTATCGATGTTTGCAAGCTTTATTGAATAATGTCAGCAGTAAAACATTCAGCAGTAAAACACAGTAATGCATACATAAACATGTACTTAATACCCTGGGTGCACAAAGGACGATAAAACGTCAGTTTCTATAATGTAAATTAATATGTAATAATAATTTACATTACAGTTAAAAATTATCAGAAATTCCTGTAATGTAGCTAGTCTCTAAAGCGGACGTTACAGATATTTTATGTATATTCATGGTCAACATGAAACTATTAATACATAGGTACATACATATGTAATGTTCGTAGTATTTAAGAGATGTTATGAAGAACTAGTAAGTGTGATCTACATATGTAAGAATGCAACCAATAATTAAAAATCAAGCTGGCATAACACCGTATTCAGCCACAAACAGTTTATCCTTAAATGTCAACAGACAATGCGTATAGGAATATCTAATTATGTGGTCCTTGATGTATTACATAGTCCAAATATAAGTATATAAGTTGATAAATGCTAAGGCAAGCAACTATAGTGCGTTTAACATAATTTTATATTTTAAATGTATCATGAACCCAATAAGTTAGGAGATTTAAAACGATAGGAAGAGACTTCTACGACACATCTACACATTACATGTAGATGATATATACATACATACATATGTATAGTAGGCTGATATAAAATAATATTATAAAACAATATTATCTAGTAACAAAAATATCTTTAGAGTAGAATTCTATTTACTAGAAAATAATTACTCTTAATTCTGTTCTCAATTTAATATTTGTTTTGTTGAAAATCTGATGTATGTATGTATAAGTACTTTCCGAACCGCATTCTGTATTTATTACATTACAATATTTCAATGAATAATTGTTAAATCGATGCTCTTATACGTGTTATGTATACGTATAGGTGTTATGTAATATCGAAGGCAAAAGTCATGGCAAGTCTCAAACTACTATAAAACGCGTCTATTGTAGGCTTACCGTTCTGAATCGTCATTGAGGTAAAACTAACGGGGCAATTGTAATATAGCTACAGGCCAAAGGGTAGCGAGCATTTAAGAGATTAAGAATTTAAGGGAGTAATAGCATTATTACACATAACATATAACCTAACAATTAACACTTCTGAACACTTCATGACATATTAATAATCAAAAACTAATCAATCCGGAAGTACTTGGAAACTCTCCAATTTTACAGGATAACTAAGAGATTGTGTAATCTATTATATTATAAGTTATACTCTCCTATAAGTTTAAACCCCAAATTTTTAGTAGATAATAATAACATTTCATTAGACGAATTAATGTATAATGTAGAGTATATTAGTCGAAATTCAGTAGAATCTCATACACAAAACACATTGCGGCACAAGTTAGTAAATATAATATCCAATTACAAAATTAGAAATAGTAGTAAAAACAAAAATAAATTATAATTATTTGACACGAATAAAATGACAATTTCTTCCACCGACGAAGTTGTAACGCACACCTAATAATTCTGGTTCTGGAATAAATTGATCTTTAATCGAATAAGAGTAAGTATTTGAATTGATCTAAAAGTGGAAAATATCAGGAAAGTAGATAAGTACATAAAGGTCAGAAATATACATATATTATACCTATAATTTAATAAATTAAAACTAAATTCATTATTTTGCGATTGCGTAAACATTAAAAGTCATAAATTCCTATAAAATATTATTTCATTTAAATTCTTTCTTAATAAAGCCTAAGAAACAATTCGTTTTTTTATAAATAGAATCGTGTTATTATAATATTAAAAAGCATATTATTGAAAATTTACATCTGTAAAACATACATGTTTTATCCATAAATCTAGTTAAGAATTCTAGTCAGCATTACTTCTTAATATAAAGAGTAAATGCAACTATTGAAAATGAAATTATAATATATCGCTTTCATTTCTTGCGAATCTTTCTACCTAAAATTTAACTGCTAGGTATCCGTCTGTAATTACAGTCGTCCAGTACGAGTAGTCAAATGTGTCGAATTCCTGCGGAATGCCATATCGCTTGAAGTCTGAGTTATTACTTTTGGCGTACATACACAAGTATGTATGTATGCGTGCATACGAAATATTTTTACAAAGCATATGGCACACAAAACATTATTACTCAAGTTATTCACGCATTCCTTAAATAATTTTTATGATCTCTTGGCGGAATTGTCAAATCTTATTCTCTTTTTTGATTGCAAACCATTTGTAGATATTGTACATATAAACTATACATATAATTATGTTGTATCAATAATGAATATCCAATATTTGACGATTCTTTGTTTTAAGGTTTATGGGTCAGTCAAGATGTCTGTGAGCATTCTTAGCCTGGGCCTGCTCAAAGGAGCAACTTTACGATATCTGTCCTAGTACAGATGAATTCCAAGGATTTTGCAGTATTTCATGCCAGTATGATCCTTCTAACGAAAGCTTTACTGCAATTCTAGGAACTCCTACATATTGCTTCTGGTCCTGTGAATGGTCCTTCACTGTCTGCTCTGCTAACCCGCCAGTAAGTTCGTTTCCTCTGATCTCCGAGTGTACTCGGCTCCCATCTCAACGTGACGCTGTGATGTTCCGCCACTTGTTTCAGTTTCATGTGACAATTCAGTACCACTTCGAAATAAAATTTGACAGTTTATAGAGTCTTAAGGGCACATTGACTGTCGGATAGTATTTCGACTAATCCATTCTCATGAAAGGGATTTAAAAATGCCTTCTGCGCAAGTCTGGATTGCTATAATTTTGGCCTGCAAGATGGAGAGCAAGCTCTCTAGGTCATTGGACTCACCAACGGATTCCCCGTTTTTCCAAATTCCAATGTCTGTGCCGTTTGGTGTTTTAGAGACATCTACAAACCAACGGTGAAGATTTTGATTGGGTTTGCGGATGTAGGTTATAGCAGTTTTCCTAGTGGGGATTTCTCCTTTGTAATTCTCAGTAAAACTGAAAACGGGCGCCTTAACAAATAATGGCGCTGTGCTTTTCATGTAGGCGAGATGCCGGTGTGGTTACTGGCTTTACCAGTGAAACCTTGTATTCACTACATTTTGCCGTGCAGGCTCCCATGGTACCTTTTGACCATAGTACCATGTGCAGCGGAGGGAGGCCAAGTATGGTCGACATGGCCGCCGTTGGAGGCAAGAAGGACATGGCTCCCGTGATGCCCAGGCAGACAATCCTTTGAACCTTGCTTAGACTGCTTGTCGCATATCCTAGACTGGCTGTGTGCTACCAGGTTAGTGGAGTGCGAAGTATAGACCACGTCCTCGTTGTGACTCTGGGTAAAGCAAACAGTTCAAAACCAGGTGATCGAACACTAGCAATCTCTCGATCGGAATGAGCAAGCAGAAGAGAAACTCTGTAGTGAGGTAAAATAAGAGGAATCCAAAGAGAAAGTTAATATTATGGATGATACTCTGAAGATCTTCCAGCTGAATGTTGAAGGTTTGTCAAAGACAAAACGTTATTATGATGTTTTTGTATTTTGTATTTATTTTGCTTGCTTTGTGCCATAAGAAATAATAATAACCAGACTAGTGAAGCATAGGCTGTAGAGGGTACCATGACCTTTGTCTACAGTAACATGGTAATTTAAAATATTTTTTAGAGAAATCAAGGATGCAAAGTAGGGGCCAGCATAACTCCAGAAACTATTTCAACATATTTCAAATATTCACACTAACCTTAATTCGTGTATAAAACGGTTTGGTTAGCTAGTTCCATGTGATAGCTTCATGGCTTGATATGCCCCAAATTTATGGGTGCATTTTCTGCCTAATTTTCCTTGGTTGTAACTTATTTAAACAATTTTTAACTGAATAACGCTTATCTTTGTGTTAAAAATGCCCATTATTTTGGGCATTTTTTTGTGTACGAGTAGTCAAATGTGTCGAATTCCTGCGGAATGCCATATCGCTTGAAGTCTGAGTTATTACTTTTGGCGTACATACATAAGTATGTATACGAAATATTTTTACAAAGCATATGGCACACAAAACATTATTACTGAAGTTATTCACGCATTCCTTAAATAATTTTTATGATTTCTTGGCGGAATTGTCAAATCTTATTCTCTTTTTTGATTGCAAACCATTTGTAGATATTGTACATAGGAAAACATTGGATTCTTTATTTCAAGCTGTAGATTTCTAGTATGATGGATCTGTAAATTCATATATAGCCTTAGAAAAAGGCTAAATCAAACTACTCTCGTAAAGTTTTGATGAACCAACGTCAATAATGTATCCACTAATCACATTATTAATACGCAAGTGTTACAAAACAAAAAAGGTATTATTTTTGTAAATCATCTGTACATTACATAACTATCATACGCGTACAGACAATCTGCGCACGGACTTACGAAGACTTACTTTTATTTATTGTCTAGCATTTGTATCAACTTTTTACCAAAACAGGGATTACGCTTTAAAACATTACTAATTTAATCTTTTAACTACTTTACATTGCGGTGTAGTGTAAGTGTATCAATCTGCATTTCGACGTCCGAGTATTGCCCCACCATTAATCAAAGATCGATTGTAATAATTAAAATAAAAAGGTTATAGCTCTTAGCCAAAGCAAATATAAAAGTCGGTTCAAAAAGATAAAATGGCTATATAAATACTTACATATGTATGTGTTGAGAAGGCTTGCTCGTAACTGTCATGTGGCTTTGATAACGGTGTAACTATTTCGTAGATTGACGCACTGCAACGTGGATTTGCTCTCACTTGGAGCTAATGCAGCGGCAATCTGCGTATAATTCACATGGGATAAAAAACACATACATACACGGGGATTACGATAGTGTACATATTTCTTATGAGGGCTTTTTTCTACGGATATATTGGCATTGTTATCCAGCGTGCATGTAAACAGCGAAAAATCTTTGCTATTGTGTACCGAAAATTAATTATTTCTATCCCAGTACAATATCTAAGAACATTGATAGATAAAATTTTCATAATATACAGATCTTCTAAAAAATGTTGCGGATAAAAGTACAGGATTAGAAAGGAGAGCTACGATCGGTTAGAGCCAACCGACATTTCATACGAAATCCGCCAGAATAAACAATACCGAAACTTAAGGTGTTATAGTTTTGTTTACGTAAAATGCTTTTGTTATTTTTGACTTAACTGTCAGTTAACTGCAGTTAAATTTGAATTGAACGATGGCAGAAAAAGTGATTTTAGTAGAACATACAGTAGGGGTCAGTTAGATATCGACGACAGTTTCATAAAGCAGCTCCCAACAAAAGTGTGATATTAGGTGTTGTTGAGAAATTTCGTCGCACTGGTAGTGTATTGGGTCAACGTAAAGGTTCTTCAGGTAGTCGAAAAACAGTGGTGTACCAACGAAAACGCAGAACGTGTTTTGAACCAAGTTATACACTCACCGCAAAGAAGTGTTATAAGAACTGGATGTAAAGTCAACATCAGTGAAATATCTACGTGGTTGCTTTACATCAATTGGTGGTTATTCCTGCAGTATTCAATGTGGACAACGACTAAACGGTGAAACAAACATGCAAGGGAAATTTACTGTGGCCAGTCAGGTTCATCTTAGCGACTATATTCATCGACAAACCACTCGATTTCTTGGATGTAAACGTCCTCATGGTATTGTAAGAAAACCACGTCACAGCGTCCGAGTTACCATTCAATGAGCGGTTTCTGATCATGGGATAATTGATCCATATTTCGACAATCAGAGGGCACTTACTCTCAACCAAAACCATTACAGGGAGAAAATTATTGTATCTTTTCTCAGAGATTTACAGAAATTCTGCAGTGCATGAAATCTATGGGTGCGTACAGAATGGTCCCAACAAGATCGTGCGACGAGCCATACAGCTGCACGCACCCAAACCTTTCTCCGACAGCATTTTTGATGATATCCTTCTTATTCACGGGATCTGACTCCATCTGATGCATACATTTGGGTTGTGATGAAAGAAACAATATTTTGCACAAAAAAATCCACTGGAGAAGATTGTAGAACTACGAGATAGAATTATTTACAACATTTGTTCAGCGCTTAAATCACCCACTTCTTATAAATATATGTAGTAATTTACACAATCGAAATGACGCTTGTTTGCGATATAAGGGTGAACATTTTCAACATTTAAATTACAGAGATTAAAAAATAAATATAATTTTTATTTTCGGTATTAGTTAGAACGAAATTCGACGAGAAAAAAGATTATAAAAATGTTTGAGTACGTTGGGTATTTGGTTTTCGATTGTTTCTCGATATATTTCAGGCAAAAATAATGTTTTGCAAATACATACTTTTTTTTTTATGGCGTTAAGGGATCCAAGCCCATTTGCCACATTCTATTAGACCCTATAAAACACTTCTTTAAATTTTAATACTGCAATTTTTGACGAATTTAATAAGCGAGCTGTATGTTCTTGCATCATTCGATCTGAGCAGTTGTATCACCAAGGTTGGTAATGACACTCCAAGTTCTATGAGTTTGTCGAACAATATATGTCTTTGTTGTTCAAAATTGCGACATGCCAAAATAATGTGATTTAAATCGGCAATTTGGTAACCACATGTACAGGAGCACGAATCGATTATTTTTAAGTGGTGTAAATGAGAAGGAAAGGTCCCATGTCCAAATTTCATCCTAGCTATAGTGGAATATGAATATCGTGAAATTCGAACATTACTGTGCCAACGAGTGTGAGAGATGGAGGGGTGAATCAAAGCATATTGAGTGATTTTCTGTTTATATGACCTTTGCCATCTATCTTCCCATCTTTTTCTTAAGAAGTGTCTTTTAATTTGCGATACGATTTCTGTTTCGTATATGATATGATCCGATCTTTCTCCGTCTGTTACTGATGCTTTCGCTAATGCGTCAGCTTTTTCATTTGGTACGATACCTACGTGGCCCTTTACCCAAAACAATTTAACCTCAAAAATACATACTTATGTATATGACTGGGATCGTTTTCCACAAATACTTTGAGATTGTATACAACTCGTATGTTTAGTTATATATGTATTTATAATCAAGTATGGTACGTTTAAAAACACATTTGTGTTTTGCAGTGATGATGATGCTTATTAAGGTAACGGTATTGTCAATAAAATAAAGTACAGTATACTTCGAAAAAAATGCGGTTTATTTTTCATCGAATTATTACCTTCAAGTTATGTATAAAAAATAACAAAATGCTGTAGTGTTAATTAATTGAGACAATAATATTCATAATGCTCAGTACGATGGTATTCCAACAGTTATGTATGTGTGTACTTACATATGGTGGGATAATAGCAAACCATACTAAAGTAAATTACAAGGCGATTATTTTAGTTTTGGAGCGTAGGTACTGCTTTATAATAATACTTACACCTTTTAATTTCATATGCTACAATTGGATGTTTTATAAAAATTATACCTAAGTGTCTTTTCTCTGGTTAAAAGCATACCTATGTCAAAGAAAATCTTTCTCTTGTTTTCTTAAAACTTTTTGAATTGAGTGGGGAATTAGTACGGGGTGTTCGTGTTATATAAAACCGGAATAAGATAAGTAAGGAGCACAAGTTTTATATTAAGTGTAGTGTGGAGTACTACCGTTGGTACATTATGAACATTGCCGTTGTAAGTACGCAAAACGTAAATATTCTTGTTTTTTTTTTTAATTGTAACTAACGCTGATAGTGCATATATTTTTATAATATACGAAAATGGATATCATAGCAATTTTAGTTGCTATTTTTTAATATCTTGAAAGAAACCGATGTACTATAATTGCTAATATATAATAGATTGCTTATTTAATATTTCAACTTCATTGGCGTATCTAGCTCAGAAATAGTAATAAAAGAATTCTAAAAAAAGGATAACTTTAAAGAGTTAGCATCAGAAATATGTATTTATAGAGTTACAGTTGAAAATTAGTTGTGTATACTATAAATCTAATTTGCATTAGACAGTTCTCGTTTATAGTTATTTGGAAGAAATTCGCATGTATGAAATATATTCATGTTGGGATTATATTTACATTACACATACATATGTATATGTATGCAAATTATATGGTATCAGATGTAAATTATTTTATAACATATGTATACGACTAAAAGATTTACTTTACAGATATTTATCAATTTCCTTAACTATCATTTAACAATGTACTGTACATATAACGGTTTTATCAGGTGTATGTAAATGATTGTTACAGATTTGTTGACAACTACTCAATAATTGTACGATATCAATTGTTTATAATGAGGACATTGACATGGGTAATTTTGGTGATTTAATAATATGCATACACCTAAAAAAATTGTTTACAATCTTTTCGCTGTGATTTTTGAGATAAATGTAGATATAGTAAGTACAATAAGAAACTAGCACAAACTTTTAACAAATCTTTTTACATAGAAATAAAAGATTTATCATTATACTGATAACAAATTTGTATCATTTGAACTTTTTAAACTATATTTCATTTGTAAAATATTTATCTATATTATAATTTGAAAACCGTACGCCAATAATTAACAATAATGGTTATTTGTTAATGTTCGGTTATGAGCACTAATTCTAATTGGTAAACTAAAAATGTTATTACTATAGAAATTTTAAAATAAATATATTATTATAAAGAATTACAATAACTTTTTTTAGTTTTTTTTTTTAGTTTCTGCGGGCGGTTATTATCCAACAGTTTTAATTGTTTTTTGTGATTCGTCGCTATAATAACGCTCCAGTTATTATAATGATTGATTATTGGAATTAGTCAGTGTACATAATCATTTACTATTTTAATTAAGAAAACAGTTAGCAGATGAAACAACAGTACTACTTACAGTTTACTAGATAAGTCTAACTTGTACTTGTAAAATTGTTTACAGAAAGCAGTGTATTAAGTATTTAGTGTAATCGTTGTTCCACACTCAAAATTTGTATCAAAATTTACCATCCCTTATAAGGAAATATCATGTAATAAAACGACTGCGCGGCTACAAAGATTTAGTGCAACTGTTGTATTTATTGGCAAGGCTTCACCATGAATTATTAAAGACTATTAATTTGTAGCTACATCTATATATGTATATATACACACAAATATTTTCTAGATAATTTATAAAATTTATATAATTTGTCAAGGATATTCGGACTTTAAATGTGCCTAAGCATGTCAGTATATACGAATATGTGGGCCAATCAATTGTTCTTTGTCGAATCTATTATGCATACAATTTAACTGAATGTAACGTTATATGCTAAGGTGACCTGTATTGCTGCCAATTCTGTCATGAGACTGTGAGTATTCTTTTTATGTATAGACAATGTACAATATACTAGTTATACATATAAACGTATGTACGATTTGTACTTACATTTTATTAGATATTTTTGTTGGTAATGAAGCAAAATATACTCATAGTATATGTATTTTACACTTATTAGTATTATTTTAACGTTTCATAATTTGTTGACAGGTATTACGAATATCACCAACCTAAACCAAATTCCAAACAAAAATAAAATTTACTAAAATTATATAACACAAAGATATTCAAACACGTCTCTAAAAATAATATTTTAAAAACATAATTAAAACGTATATCATAAGATGATAAAAAAACAACAAAAGTATTATTCTGCACAACGCACTATCATATCTTCGAATATGGCGGATTGCGCGCCTGGATACGAAAGTTAAGGAACGTCAATTTATTTTACGGTAAAATTAACCTGTGTAATTTTAAGACAGAAGAAGTAGAGAATGCAATCTCTCGACAACTTTACCTTTCATTGGCCAATCAGACAGCAATCACCAAGTGACTACGTACCCACATGCTTTTGCTAACCCTGTTTCTTCGTCATATAAAGTACAAAAAGCATAATTAACGAGTCCCATAATAACCAAAATAACCTGAAAAAGGTTAAAAAAGTTTCGAGTATGAGAAAGCCAATGTTTGCCAATTTCAATAAAATACGTTAGCGGACAAAACAAATACGAACATATGTATAGTAATGGAAATAAGTAACCACTGGGATAGTGCAGAGAAGTTTCAAGTTTATTTATGTTTAAAAAAAGGTATCAGATAAATTTGAGAACTATATGTACTTTTCCTTTTTGAAGTTAGTTTTACAACTGTTTGCTCTAAATTCCAAAATTAAATGACGCCCAATACATTTTATATGTAGTTTACTAATGGATTACCGGGAATTGTCAGAAGATGTGAAATAATTGCTAGTCTGGACCATTTTTGCGTTTGCTTTTATTGCTCTTTTTCAGTGAGTTTATAGGATAGATGCTATGTGATCTGCTTGTTGCACACACAATGGCAGCAAGACTATCGTTCATCAAATACGCGCAACTGAATTTTAAGAAACAATTTTTAACTTTAATTACAGTACAATTATCAAAGCTTCTCTCTGCCACCACCACTTAGTGACATGTACAATTAGCCATCTGTCAGACTATGAGTGGGTCCTTATTACTCAGCTTTCCCATTGGTTAGGTAAGTGTCTTCATATGTCCGGACATATAAACAATAATGCATTGGTGATGCAATAAAACCACTAACATCTAGCAATTGTTTATTGAGCAACTTATTAACAATTTTTCCATAATGATCCATAGCACCATCATGCAAAAACGACATTGTCCATCCGATTTGAGAAGGAATGCGTTTAACGGTAGATCGTTCTCCAAGACATCCGATACATTTCATTGCTCAAATTTTTGTTGAAAATATGTGATTCTATAACTTTATTATTAATTATTCCAAACCAAACGTTAGCAGAGAATATTCTGGAAATGGGTTTCTTAAGTCGGATGAAAGTTTTTGACTATGTGCATTTACTCATTGTGGAAATTGTTGATTCTATCTTTTTTAAATGCAGCTTTGTCAGGAAAAAGTTTTCCAAAAAATATCTAGTTGTACGAAGACGAACTCTTTGAGAAATTTCTGTGGGGAGAAGTTCTTGCACCAGCTGTCGTGCTAGAGATACAATTCATCTTATCGCAAAGTGTTTGACGCAGTCGTCCTGGTTTGAAAGTAATAATAATAATAATAGGTTTATTGATTCATTCGTGCAGCTTTGCAGTGACAAGTACACAGTAAATTAAGTTTATTAGAACCAATTAGCCAACTATCAGCTACAGCTGATAGTTGGTGCAGACATTCTTCTCGTATTAACACAAAGATTAATTTTAATAACCTGAAGCGCTTCTGCAGCATCATTTCTCTTTCGGAAACGATTTAGAAACTTCTCCCCTTAATCGAAGATTTGTGAAGATTCTACTGAATGTTTGCTTTTCTAATAGACGGCGGTTTGACTATCAGGCACTGGTGTTAGCGCTTCAATATCTATACTCAAAAATAACCAGTTATCAATGATAACAATTAACGAACTGATAATATTTTTTTGAGTAGTCACCCCGAAAATTTTACAACCGTTAAAAAAATCTGTAAACATAAATAGAATCACATATGTATGTGCATGTATGCTCAATAACTGACACTTTTTTAGCGTTAACTACTACTACATCATTCCACTCGTTCACCATATGTGGAAAAATAATAATAAAACAAAATAAATATCGTATAGTATAAAAAGCCAATCAAAACAATTTGTTTGTTCTACGCGTCAAATTAAAAATATACTTTTTAGAGTTATACTGCATAATAATTATGCGAATTCTAAATTTCGATTTAACTTTATATGACTCATTGATTATTTTGTTCCATATAAAATAAGTTTAACGCCTCTTAAAACACCTACTTTCACTTACACGCAGTTCGTTCACTTTAATGTCAATGTCAATGTCATACAATATTGTTACATAATAGTGATATTTATGTTTTCTAAATGTATATAGATCATTTTATTGAATCTATAAAAGTTCATGCGGAGGTAAATCTTATTAATAAATCTGTCTTTCCTAAGTGACAGGGGCCTATTGTTAACCGCGGATAATTAATTATTCTATAAAAAATTGAATAGTAAACGGAAACCTCTCGATGTGGACACGGCCGATAAAAAGTAGAAAAAGATAGGTGAAAATCAATTTGATTAATTAATTTTAGAGTTCTTTACGATAAATAGCAATTACGTAGAACATCATTTCTCAAAAAGTAGACACTATTCATAAGAAAATATGTTAAGAAGTATAAAGTATATCTAAAGTACATAGGGTATATTAATTTTACGTATTAATGCAAAATTATTTGGTTGACAAATATACGGCTATTTAAGTACTACGAGTATTTGTTATTTGTTGTCCAGTTAGTTGTTGCGCGATTGAGAGATGGTGGTAGATACCGTATCTACCTTATCCTTAATCTAGGAATGCGTTTGCATTGTCAGCGGAAACGTAATGTTGGTTAAGTAATACGGAAGAAAATATTACAAAATCTTATACCTGATATAAAGTATTGACGTAATGTTGATATTATCGTTCCATAGACATTACCAGTTAGCAAATTTACTACAGTACGACTAAGATAAAAAAAAGAACACTCATGGCCGTATTCGCAAACACTAGCAAAGTATAACGGAGGATCGCACATGACGGAGCATTAAAATTACGTTTCACATTGCTGTGAAAAGCTATTTCTAGTACCTAAACAAACTTATTGAAATCACATATTTATTCTGTACCTTACTGTTAATAAACAGACAATAAATAGTAGGACTAAAAATGTACTATAAAATTTATTAAATTGTTACTTTATTTAAAAACCTTTGACATAAACTCGCCATTAGGATATACTGTATGAGCAAAAATTATTTAGATAATTTAAATTTAAGAATTGCCATGATTAAGAAACCGCTCGTCTTTGATAGATTCAGTTTTTTTGTTAATGTTAATTTAATGTCAGTTTCGATTTGAAGTTTTATTGTTTTATTTGACAGGGATTAAATGTCAGGTTCGACTTAAAGCTTTACTGAATATAGTATTGTCACAATTACATAAGCGATTCATCAATGAATCTTATTTTTGTAATAAAAATGTAAACTGTACACACAACTGTGGACTTTCGACAACAGTTTCCTGATTCTGTTTTCTTGGAAGCTGACTTTTCAATATGGTCCAGAATTGTGTACAATTGTTCAGAGAAACAAAATGTGCAACACATAAGAACGACGGTGGTAGACCAACAGTCAGTACGAGCCAACCATTGAAAATGTTTGAAAAGTTATTTCCGCAGAACCAACAACATTTTTATAAAGAGCCAAACAACAAGTTAAATTGGAAATAAACCACAAATAAATCCATAGTCCATAGGTACCAACATTTCATTACACAAGCTAATTAGCTATAATTTCAACTACTGACATGAATTAAAGATACACGATACGTTCAGAATTCCAAAGTAACCTTTCTAAATAATTTTTGCTGATAATAATTTGTTATGTAGTTTTTGTGAATACCAGCATTAAGGTATCAACACTTGGGTTTCAATCTAGATAACCTACGTTTAGCCATTTAATTAATAATAAATAAGAATATTTTGTGATTTTACTATAATCTTTACTAATAGGTACTATTCGCGAAATTCGTACTGATATTCATACTTATTCCAGAAGCGGTTAAATCTAAATATTTAAAGTAATTATAATTTGAAACCGTAGAACTGTTTTTATTTTGATTGTAAATACGTTGTGATGGCGTATCGAGCATTGAATTAGCAATTCTTTAAAGAATATTCAACATATCATTCAGTAGCGCTTAAGGATTGATATTGTGGCACCACTGTTGTAAAAAAAGAGTATCAGAGTTAGACTTAAGACAATTGACCTGTATATTGCTTACGCAGTTTGACAACTTCAAATCATTAAATCTAGTATTTTTCTTATTGTATAGACTCTAATAACCTTTGTATGGCAG
>SMLS01073403.1:0-12432 GCA_004785975.1 Popillia japonica | reverse complement strand
AAAAAAAAATCACAAATAGGTTGTGGCTTCACGTAAACGAATACATTCTGCTATTCTCCTAGGCATCCTTCTAATAAGCTCATCTATGGACTCCTGTGGAATTTCATTCCAGGCAACTTGTATGGCATCATACAACAGTTGTAAGTTTATTGAAGGATTAGGAAGCGCACCAACCCTTTGGTCTATCATATCACAGACATGTTCTATGGGCGATAGATCTGGAGATCGTTGAAGCCAGACAAGAATAGCGATGTTGGCTTGTTGCAGGAAACGTAAAGTATGTATTGCAACAGGAGAGCGGACATTATCTGGGAAATATCTGGAATATTGCATTATTTACCTGTTGAATGGTAAAGCGATTGGTTCTAGAATTTCTTCGATGTATATTTGAACATTTAAATGATCGCGAAGGAATACTAAAGGAGTGCTACTGCTTATGCGAATTCCACCCCAAATCATCAATCCTTATGTAAGTGCTGTCTTGCGTTCTACGGCAAAATTCAAAACCTCCCTTTTCCACGTTGGACGAGCCTGCGACCATCATTTGCCCAGGAACAAAAGCGAGATTTGTCTGAAAAGACAACATGGTTTCACTCTTCTATCCAATCTATTCGTTCATTGCACCATTGTAATCTAAAGACACGATGCTGATTAGTTAGAGGCAGCATTAATCTTGGTCGATAGGAAATGAACCCAAACGACCGAACGCGACGATATACGGAACGCATTGTCATTATATTGTCAACTTCTGCCTAAAAATGCGATCTTGTGGTGATATGGCGATCTATTAAGGCCATCAATCTTAGTCGCCGATCTTCATGGTTTGTGATTGATCTAGGTCGTCCAGAGCCTATTCTACGATGTTGTCTACCTTCTTCTAAGCAATCTCGCCAACAACGAATCATTGTAGCATGTATTTTGTTGCATCCCTCTAGCAATTTCACGAAATGCAGTCCTATTGTACGACCCCTTTCAAAATCACTTATTGGCGATAATTCGGTCGCCTTCGAGTTCTATTCTCTTTAACTTTCCAACTGACAACTAATTGACAACTCAATAAACCATTTAACTGGAATAATCAAACGAAACTGATCGACAATAAAAGAAAACCGATGTAGTTCTCTCGATAGAGATCGATAAGAAAACACAAAACCTTTATTGCTTTCTTGCTATTTTTTTTTATAATTTATTACTCTCAACATGATACAGATATGCACAAATTTGGTTTGAAAATACATATACACCGTGTCCACAAAAATGCGGATAAACGCCAGATAGATTCTATGTTCAATTCTGAGTTGATAATCTTATTTCGAAAAAGTTGTACTGTTCTTCCTTTGGCTAGCTAAGGTGTTCAAATCCCAAAATGTATAATCGATTACACCAATATTTTCAATTTTTTAACAGATCTTCAATGGCATTGTTCTGAATGCAACAATAACAATTCATATGGCAACGTGGTAGGATAGGGTTGCTTGTCTGATTTTAAAAAGTAGCTATCGACTTTTGACATTTTTCGAAATGACATTTGTATGTTCAAATTCTTCAAATTAGTCGACGTATTGTGTCATTGATACAAGTGTAGAATGTTTAGTTTTGGAAAATACGCTAGTATGTACATGATATTCGGATTTTGCAACGGCAATGCAAATGGGGCAAAAGCAGAATATTAAGTACGGTACCCACAACCGTGACAGCCACCAATACATTCTGAAGAGTGTATCACTGGCACATTTATATCTAAATATCACAACAGTGGTAGAGCTAAAGAGCGTCCATAAAGATCCAACGTCCAGCACAAGACAAATAGCCCGGCAATTGAACATTCCTAGTAAAACTACAGTACATTTACTACTATCAGAGTCTTTCGTGTGCATTTCATGCACGAAAAGTGCAATCTTTGTATGTACATTAATGATAATGTGCACAGAAGAACCTTCTGCAATAGTATTTTAGAGAGAATTCAATCTGAACCAAACTTCTTATTGGATGTTCTCTGGAGCGATGAATGTTTGTTGACGAGAGATGGGATTTTTAATAGCCATAATTTTCATTTATGAGTGGACGAAAATCCTAAAGCAGTCAGGGAAACTGGAAATCAGAGAAGGTTTTCCGTAAATGCGAACAACTCCTATAAGTTTTTATACTAATATTTATTAGTTTTAATATACTCTTAAGTTCACATAATACTTTTACTAATCTGCGTAAATCAAAATAGATGTTATGATTATTGTCATGTATTTGTCTGATTAGATGTTGCCAAATTTATACTTTCTTTCAGCTGGTCTTGTGATTTGAGGAAGGACCATACAACTTTTTTCAATTAAGGTTATCGACGCAGCATTAAATAGAGTTTATACCTACCTGGAGTTTATCCGCACTTTTGTGGACACCGTGTATACTATTACTAAAGGGTGCGTTTTTTTTTGTCGCCTAAAATATATCCAAGCAACAACTTTACGTGTCCCAAAATGAACTGCATTGTGAGTTTAGAGAGGAACACATAATACACTTAAAGATATTCGGAATTGAGCTTTATTACTAGTTTGATTGGAGTTTGGGGGCTATATACATACATATGTGAAATCTGCATGAGTCCCGACATATTTGTCACCTGTTTAGGGAAACATGTATGTATGACGTAGATACGGTCAAAGGCAAAATGGCTTAATTTAAAATGCACGGAAACAACTTTCGGACATATACTCCGTCACACACCTAAATTTTTAAACAGTGTTAGACAGAAAAAGCTATTTATCCTTGGTATCCAATCTGAAAGGGTTTCAAAGGCAATTTCGATACCCACAAATAAAAAGATTTAATACATACATTAAAACATGACGCGATGCGACGCGTTGTTCCTGAAATTCAACTTATGTAAGTGTATTATCATTTAGAAATGCAGGTACGAATTATTATTATTATATTATTTATATTCGTGCGATTTTCTACAGAAACCTCAAATGTAACAACACAGCATTTAGATATGTACGCAAACTTTCCCATTGGTTTTTCATCCGTGAATTGCGAATTGTAGACTGTTCAATATATCCCGCAGCTTGACAGTGTAGTTTGCAAATCCGTAGCAGCTTTTTCGACGTTCGTATGTATTACAACATTTTTAAACTGAAAGGTACAAAACATAATAAAAGTTAATGCGTTTTGTAGTATTTGCTCAGATAGAAGATATAAAACTAATGAGGGACAACATTATTGGTGGCAACTACACGCTCAATGGACGCTTAATTAACTTGAATCAATAACCAGTGATGCAAAACATTCCTGTGTTAAAGGCAATAATATTATTGCTCGAAGACGTGCCACTTAACGGATAAATATAGATCCCTGTTCTACGGGGTACTTAATGAGACATAAACCGAATCACTGGCAACGTCTCATTATACGCATCATTTGCATAGGAAGCTAATTTACATATTTAGCTATCGGAGTAGTGGCTACTGTTATCTGCGAGCCGGATCAATAACTAATTTATGCCGCCGGCAATATTATAAGCTGAATCCTAACGTATCACGGAACTGCCTCGTCCTTTATGAATGAATAGGAGTTTACGTGCGTGGCATTACGTGTGTAGCAGCTAACATCTGTTAGACGTCGAAATGTTTACTACAGTGATTATTCTCATTGTAGATTGTAGAAAATGGTGGAGGTGCCGGTTTTCTAAGTAGTAGTATCTATACCTTGTTTTTTATTAAGAGGACCAAATGATAAAATCCGCTTCACATTAGGCAAATTAAACTGAAAGCTATTTTGGCGGTAAATTTAAATGATGTACTAGAATGAAATAAAGTAACCAATGTGCAACTGACAAAGAACTTCAGGAAATATTGTCAACAAAAAAAAGTGACAGTGAATGTGAAGATGTATTCGATAATGTGGGCGATTATGGGTGATGTAGTGATGATCAAGAAGATATAGATACTGGCGTTTCTGAAAGTGTAGAGAATACTGACGATTATATTGACTGAGCTGAATTAGAAAGGGAAGATTCTAACGACAGTATCGAAGAAGAAAATGAAAAGGATTTAGATCAGGGAGATTGTGTATGAACACAAAATCGTTTTGAACCAAAAATGCACGGCTTTACTGACACAAGCTGTGCCAGTAAAATTGAAGATAGTGCTTCATTTCTAAAAGACTATGAATTTTTTCTCACAAAAAATCGTGGGATATATGGTAACTGAAACTAATTAATATTTTGAGTATGTAAGTCGAAATGAACATTTTGGCAAATCTATGATAAAAAGATGGCAACCAATAGACTACAAGGAAATATATTGTTTTCTGGCCGCGTCATAACTGATGCCACATGTAAAAAAAATAAAATCGATTCATATTGGTTTGTTGTTTACTGATAACGATTCTATACCCGAATCACCACACGCCCTACAAAAAATGAAACCTATCGTAGAGCATCTAAGAATCAAATTCGGGAAAGCTTTTCATCCTTTTCGAAATTTATGTATTGACGAGGATTTACTTCTCTTCCGTGCCCGTCTTTCTTTCAGACAATATATACCGTCCAAACGACATCGCTTTGGTATCAAATTGTTTTTATTGTATAACTGTGACACTAGACACGACTTCATAATTTACACTGAAGCATCGACCAATGTGCAGTCTGCATTGATATTGAGAAATCTGGAAACATTGTAATGTCTCTTATCTCAATAAAGGACACATTTTATCCGTGGATAATTGGCATACAAGCCCATATTTGTTTGCCCTGTTGCATAGAAATAAAACAAATGCTTGCAGAACTGTAAGGAAAAACTAACAAAAATGCCAAAATTTGCAGAAAATTTTAGCAAGAGGAGAATTTACGGAAAATCTTTGGCTGAAATGGAAGGATAGAATAGAAATCACTATGCTGACTTCTTGTCACACTCCAGATTTCAAAGAGACGGAGAAAAAAGGACTGGGATAGATCTATATATTGGCCGAAAATTCTAAATTACGCCTAACCGAAAGATACTTTCCACAATTTGTTCCATCTACAGTTCAAAAACAATCTTCTATAAGACGGTGCACAGATTGTGCAAAAGACAATATACCTGTCGTACCTTATACTCCACGTAGCTTGTCCTTGTAGGTGGACCAGCAGCCTCTGTAATATATTTTGCAATTGATCCAATAATTGTTTTGTAAATTCTCAGTTTTGTTTGTTGATGTCGGTTTCATGATCTGAGTACAAAGTGGGAATGTCGGAATATGCTCTGTGCCCAAGGAAGAAAACTCAATCCTTTCGATGTTATTTTCCATGATATCGTTTTGTGTTCATAAAGGCCGTGATGACCTGTTCTTGTCGGTCCGAATATCTTTGTTTTTTCCATATTTATCTTTAAACCTACCTTCCTAGTTCACCGTTTTAGTTGTGAGTAAGCATCTTGCGTTCCTATTGTGGTACGGCTCATAACATTCACATCATCCGCGTATGCAGCATATTATGCGGTTTTGCTGGTCGGCAGATTTTCTATTCCGATATCTATTTATCCTATTGGGTATTCTAATTTTGTCTCCTTGTTTTAACCCACGTGTTATTTTAAGTCTAATGTGTCCGGTACTGTTCAAGTAAGCAAATCCCATGATAAATTATATGCTTTATTAGTTTTCGAAATTTTGAGTTACCAGAACAGGTGAAGATCATCTGACTTCAGCAACAGAATTTTCGTTTACTAGAATTGCAAAATCCTCTCCATATACCATCAATTTCTCTTACAGAAGAAAAAACTGCTCCAGAGAATCATCAACCATAAACCAAAGAGCATGATTTTCAATAGTTCCAGTTTTTCATATTTGCATCCTATTTGACGAAGCCGTAGGATTGTCCACTTCATCAAATTTTGTAATCGAAAAATTCGCTTAATATACTCGGTATATTTCATATAGTTCCCATATGTACATCAATGCATTAACGCTCCTGTATTTAACTTTTAAAATAATTAAAAATTTACGAAGTAATAAACTTTCATTTTATCTAATTAAAGTATCCCTCCCTGTAGTACGCATGGTTGCGTAACATATAACAAATAATATATAACCATATATGTATAATTAGATATTTATAATGATAAATTATATCCCTCTTAATTGAATAATCACGTTATTTACGTCACTTTCACAGCCTTATAAATTAAATCGTTACCTAGCCTGACAGAAAGTAATTAAATTCTGCAAACATCAATATCTCACAGTATTATAACTTCGTAAAAATTAATGAATCGACAGCGGGCCATATACAGATACTGAACCGTTAAAACTGGCTATAAATTTGTACTTCTGGATAATTGAACCTGCTATTCCCATCAAAAACTAATCTGGTGATCGTGGCAATTGCCTGTTTTTATAATAAATCTACTCAAATACTGCGAAAAACCGGCTCTTATGGGTTATTTAGGCCCTATAGAGGTACATTTCAACTCCTAAATTGCAGTTTTATATCCGAGTAATTTATATCTGCATGTATAGGATAAAGGTAGGTTGTCGTTTTTCAGTGTCAGTTTATATGTTTATAAGAAATTAATTAATTTTTAATTTCAAGAATTTTAACTAACTGTACCACATGAGGTTTCTACATTTTCACTGCAGCGGAAAAGTAGTTCAATAGTGCTCGTACTGGTATTTTCCTCGCCAATTGTTTTACTAAGATTACTACGTTACTAACGGAGGATAAACATAGAGTTTGTAACTGTTAAATGGTTTAAATGATACATACATAGAAAATAGTTCGGTGTGGGTCTGCTAAGACCAGTTGTATATAGCGTTAGTTTATATCGTTTCATTCATTTTATACTTTCTATTTTCTGATAAGGAGTTCGTGAATTATTGATACAGAGACGTTCTAGCTACGCTTTGCATATATACGAAAGAAGGTCCTTGAAATATAAAGTTATCATTTTGTGATATGTGCACATTTCGGTATGATTTTGAGAAGGGTATCCGAATTCCATTTACAGAAATTGAAAACGGTATTGGATGGTATGTCGATTCTATAAATAAATATACTCAGTGACATTGGAAGTGTTACACCAAGAAGGAGTAATTTGTTCAACTAGATTTTTTGGAGTCAAAATGGCTATATTGAATATTACACATTGATACGTTATGTTGATGATGTCCAATAAACCACTTTACTACCTTATCTAGATAGCCGTCCACAGGGCCTTTGTCAGCAAGACAATGCACGTGTCCATATTGCTCATCGAACTAAAGACTTTCTCCAAGAAGCAGGCGTTAATATTTAAACCCTATCAAACATGTGTGGGATATCATGAGGAGGAGACTATCCACTTCGTACCATCTTCCATAAACTTTTGGGCAGTTAATCAACGAAGTTTAAGTTGCTTGGAACGAGGTGCCATAAGCGGATATCGACCATTTCGCAATTTCTTGCAGACGCTATCGTTTCATTTGTGATTGCGAAAAAATCAAATTAAGCAAATGATTCCTTCTGGGTGTAACACTTCTAATGTCACTGACTATATGGATATAGCCTCAGTATAGACATGAGCGAAAAATTGTGTAAATATACCAATACTTAACATTCATCATAATATGATTTGTGTGTTTTAGTTTACAAATTTCGATTATATGGTAGGTACTATGTATTCCCGCTTCTGTGAAATTTCAGACAGTATTACTACATACATCTACTTCATTACGGAATGTATTCTCACTAGGTTTGAGTCAGTTAAAATTTTTCAATTTTATTTATGGACATGAAAGTGTCAAAAGAACTTATGTAATTTTTTGGTGGACTGGGTCCGTGGAAAGGATATGGGACAAATAAGTCCCAGCAGTTTGTTCTACTGGGTTAAATTTGTCCAATCAGTAAGTTATTTAGTATAAGAACTAAAACTGTTTATTGAGAAAAACAATCATACATGGGTAGATAATTTATATGTGATGAGAAAGAAAACAATTTTTACATAAAGGACTGTCACAAACCACACAAATGGTCT
Organism: Popillia japonica; assembly: GCA_004785975.1. NCBI lineage: Eukaryota > Metazoa > Arthropoda > Insecta > Coleoptera > Scarabaeidae > Popillia > Popillia japonica. The sequence goes on along the minus strand of SMLS01073403.1, from coordinate 4,453 downwards.
TGGTACGTATTCATTTCTTCATTTGGGAACACCTATAGCACTTCTTCTAGTTCCAATTTGTTGTGGCAAGTGATCGCCAACGTTCGCCATCTCCTTTCTTCGTTTGGAATGCCTTCCAGATCGTCCACTGAGACGTCTTTTAATTCTTGTGCCTGATCGTCGGAGTTCGATAAGTTGTTCCGCAAGGGGAACAATAAAGAACTTTTTTTATTCTGGATTTCGTTGAATATTATCCAGGAGTTGACAATGGCTGACATCGACAGCTTGTAGAAAACCTTCCTCCACCATTTTGTAGATTTTCGGTCTAGGTCATAGGTTGATACTTTTTGATCGGTTAGATCCCATGAATTTATTATAAAACATAATTGCGTCAGGACAGTCAATGTCTGTTTTTTCCGCAGTTTTGAGGGTTCCTTTTTCAATACCCAGAGTTGATCTATGACAGTTATACATTAGAAGAATTCTTTTGTGTCATTCCATCTAGTGGCTAGAATACTAATTCCAATAATTCGATATAAGAAAGTCCGACACTCCTCTTTTCATTTTCTTTTTTTCAAATTTGGGAACATTCTTGCGATTGCTCATGCATGTCTCCAAACATGGATAGTTGAGTGTATTCAACAGATTATAGCTAGTAAAAAATCTGTCAAAGCAAAGACATACCTCAGGGGATTTTATAGTACTTGCCAATTTTCCGACGACACGTTCTCCAAAAGTACCATCTACCGCATTAGTCTCTTTGCCTGAATAAATGTTGAAGTCGTATATATAACCGGTAAATGAATCATATCTTTGCCACATCTTTATTCCTCTTTTTATGGGTTTTAGTGGAAGGTATTGCTTCAAGGAAAATCTTCCCTTGAACTTGGTGATTGATTCATCGACTGATTGGTGAGAACTCTCTGTTCTAGACTTTTTAAAAGTTTGTTTGAAACATGATACTACTTCGTCTATATAATACGTTTTTGAAGAGTCATTTGTTTTTTTTTTTGATCGTTGTAATACATTTTGGAGAGTATCAATATGCACCGGTCCCTTGATATGGCCTCTTTGATTACGTTGTTGGCAAGTGATTTATTATTTGACCAATAATCGGAGATTCCTGGAACCTTATTGAAGCACATGACCATAGTGCAGCCAAGTACAGTCACTATTTCATAAATGTCAGTCTCCATCATATTGAGCCTTTCATTCTTATGATTTTCGATCAATCTAATTCTTTCATTGGTACGAAATAATTTTAGATAGATATCTATTTCACGTGCACTTCTATTAGCATCTACAGTGACAACTTCTTTTCTTTCATCTGGAGCTGTCAGTCGTGATTCAAATGTATTATGCGGCTCTTTCCATAACACAGAAGTAATTGCAGGAGTAGCGTCTACTTCTACTAGTGCTTCTTCTTCTTCATCCGTAGACATTTCATCGGAATCGTCTACGTTATAATGTTCATCTTCATCTTGAATATCACTGGGCTCATACTCGATGGAGATTCCGATGGAGAAAACGCCTCAGATTCAAATTTAGAAATGTTATTGAGAGCTTCTTCTAACCCCTTCTGATTCAGCAGACGTTTTGCCATTGCCATAAAACTGTAAAGAAATAATATACTGCTGGGATAACTTTGATCCAAGTAAAAATACTACTGGGACAACGCTATCCCAAAGCAATAAATCTTTTGAAAAATACTAAAAGCTAGTAATATTTTTACTTACTTTTACAGGCAATACTCTTACGAATATCCAAAGTAACAATTCCAGAACAAATAAATCAAAATAACCAATTACAATGTTAAAACATTCAGAACCACATGGTACACGCTGAGAAAATCGTTATTTTTAACAAATTGTGAGGTTAGTAGTTGCTGTATTGTTGGTTACATATCCCCCAATATGGTAACAACACGGATAAAACGATAAAGCGTATACTTCTGGGACAGAGAGAATCCAACAGAAATTTAAAAAAATCGCAGTGTTAAATATGTCCCCGTAGTAACGAAAGGGCTAAAGTAAGGGAAATGAAACCAAAATATCTGCTAGAAATTCAAACGGGGAAATTATTTTTTGTTAGAAGCTTGCGATATAAAGTGGTCACTAGCACTCAAATACTCCAATAGTAGTAGATGATAAAGTTCCATACTTATCTAACTATTGACTTGCTGCTAATGCTAAAAATCGCGTTTGGAAACACACTAGTTGAAACTTTAGAAAACAAAACGTTTACGTCCTAACAAAAGCTTTTAACTATCAACTAAGCTCAAATTAAATAGTATTAAAGAAATAATTTTGTTATTTACAAAAAATGTTTGTACTGGTAGACATCAGGTGGCTCAATAGATATCTGTTTTATTTCTACTTTACTTAAATGTTCACAAATTTCTGCGGTAGCAAACCAAGATTGTAAGCTTAACTTAGCAACCAGCAGCATAAAAAATGTCTGTGTCAGGCATGAGTACCTAGATTAAATTAAATTGATTAAATGTTTGACTCAAATTTGCTGTGAGAGAATCCAGTAATATACGTCTAAAAACAAGATAAACCAACTCCGCTATCCATAACTATTGGGCACCATATCTGCAATATTTTAGACAAGGCATAGAACAATGTAAGTAGATAGTAATAGGAAACCAACTCAACCAACTCAAGCGTTTAATGATTTCTGAAGATATATCGAATCAAATTCTCCGAAATTCTAACTTGAAGCAAACACTAGATTTACGATACAATTAAATTAATTACTGGTGATTTAGAATTTATTATCCTAATTAAAACAGACCCGCACATCAAACATTGCGAGAACAAAATCCTCGCCGCATAATTACCAACTTGTTGTACAGTCGCTGTGTATTCGGCCTTTCTTTCGATATTGACGTTGAAATTACGATTTGCGGTTGAATCCAAATTTTTCTCGGTAAGTTAAAGCGTAACAATTGCCTTCTAAATTAAGTAATTGAAGCTATACTCTTTTTCGTTAAAAATACCCACAGCTACATACCAGCGTTAGAAGATGCTTTATTTGGATATGAAATTGTCCATTTGAAAATACATTTTTAGGGTTGGATTTTTTTTTTTCAATGAAAGCTAAAAATAAATTAGATAAATATAGTAAGTCTAGTAGGCTGTACTCGCCTATTATTAAAGCTGATATGGATCTATTATATAATGTCGTAGGATGAAAAGTAATATCTTTCATTAATGATAGTCTGACGGTGTTACATCAGTATCTGCCCTTGGATAAGGTAAATGATTTATGGAATTTTAGGGTAGGTTGGATTAAAATTTCCACGCGATAAGGTTAAACCTACGTAATCGGTTCGCTCCAACTAACCGACATTATTTCTCTAGTTAAATTAGATCGATAATTCTAGTCTCTTCTCGCGCGATTAGATTGGGTAGGCGGTAATGTAATCCAAAGAAGCTTCTATATTGCGAAATGATATGCCTTTCGAAATTACTCTAATATAAAATATTCTGTTCCAATTTTATGTCTGTATTTGCTAGCATAGTCAGTTGTAATAAGAAAATTTGCACGATTTTAATAGGAGTTAATTAGATTTTGGTATTTGTTGAGCTACTGACGATTAAGTGTCTGCAAATATACCTACTCAGTGACATTTAGAAGTGTTACACCCAGGAGGAATCATTTGTTTAACTGTATTTTGCGGCAATGTGATAGTTTTCCATCAAAAATGAAACGAAAAGAAAGTTATAACATGTTTGGCGACCCCTTAGCTGAGTACACTCCTGTACACGTCTAGGCATCGGCAAAATGATATGGTCGATATCTGCTTGTGGCACCTCTTTCCAAAAAACTTAAACTTCATTGATTAACTGAGTTAAAGTTTGTGGAAGATGGTGAAAACTGCGCATGATATCCCACACATGTTCGATGGCGTTCAAATCTGGGGAACGGGGTGGCCACGGCGACACTTTAAGACCTGCTTCTTGGAGAAAATTTGACGAGCAATATGAGGAAGTGCATTGTCCTGTTGAAGGAGGACGTGTGGACGGCCATCTAGATAAGGTAGTAAAGTTGTTTGTAGGCCATCATCAGTATAATGTGCAGCTATCATACTGCCTCGAATAAACAGAAGTAATGACCGACGACCATAAGCAATAACTCCCCAAACCATTACTCCAACAGTCTTGTGTATATGCCTCTCAACAGCAAACCCAATATAGCGTCATTGTCCACGCTGGTGTCGTACCCTTCTACGGCCATCGTGCATACCTAGACAGAATCGTGATTCGTCGGTGAAGACGACATTATGCCATTCTGCTTGCCAATGCTACCGCTCTCTGCACCAGTTCAAGCGTTGACGGCAGTGGTCCGCAGTCAAAGGAAGCACTAAACTTGGACGGTACGAAAGAAGTACAAAGGCTACAAAGTAACACAAGTCTACCTTCTTCTCCAAACTATTGGTCAGCGATTTGACTAGAGCTAGTTGTCTAAG
>SMLS01073402.1:0-23891 GCA_004785975.1 Popillia japonica | reverse complement strand
TTACAAAGTACACCACTATTAGTAGAGTATTTGTGGCAAACCTGCATTTCTTCGTTGTACGTGGTGTCAGCAAATTCTTTGTTTTCAACATTTCTACAGAGATTGCCATTGTTGTACTAACTATGTAGGTAGCGTAGATTATTTATTTTTTCCTTTCTTAGTTATTTTATAGCCTGTTTAATATATATTTATATATATGTATATATGGGTAAATTCTGCATAACTTTGTGTATTTTCCCAGGAAATAAAAATTTTAAAATTTTTTAAAAATACGAGGGTGGGGGTTTCTCCCCCCATCCTATCCTTGCTATCCTATTCTTTTGTACTGATAAAAAAAAAGTTATATATTTGTCTTAACTTTTTTGGGTATATCTTATAGTTTTAGAGATATTAAAACAAATAGGGAAAGGTAGCGTTGGCTCTGGGCCGCGCCACCCCCGAAAACAGGCGATTTAGCATCAATGAAAGTTATCGTTGTTCTTACACTGCTTCAGTCTACAAACTCGCCAAGTTTCATTTAAATCGGTGAGGGACACTCCCTTGTGTTCCCTTATTAGAGGTAGTGATACATTATTTTAACAAACTAACAATTAGCTGCAAAACAAGCAACAGAATATTACAAATTTATATGATCACAAAATTAAGATTTGAATAGCAAAACTTTCAGTAGAAAAACATGATTTTTCCTTTTGTTAACAATAAGAAGCACTGAATGATTTTGTGAAAGTTTTATATATGTAAGTACATTAACACAATTGCGAAAGAACTTGAAAAAAAAATTAGCATCTTTAATTGAGGACGTAGCACTCTTAATCGTCAATTGGAATAATGCAATCTGCAGTACAATTCTTTTTACTAGGAAAGAAGTGAAATAGTATAATATTAATTTTTTTGAATTTAAGTTTTTGTGAGGGTTAGTCCAACTTACAATAGTTACATTTCATAAAGTACTCAATCATGAATAGTACGTATCTTTTCGGAATAAGTTTTTCTACATTAAATTTATAACATCGTACTTAATTGATTCACTTGTCAACAAGAAATATTAATATTAATATTGATACACTGGCTAATTAAAAACCAAACTTTCCACTAATTTTCTTGTATTTTATTACTTTTTTGGAAAAATAAACACAATTTTGAAGCTATTACAAATCACTCTTAAACGTACATAAATATTTCTTATAATCGATAACATGTATATTTTAAATTTTTGACTTACTTTTTTTAACGATAAACGCTAAGTGGTTACAATCGTTTACTAATTGACTTTGTAAAACTTAACTGTCCTAAAAATGAAATAGACATTTTATCTTTATTAAAAAGGCATTCAATGACCTCAATTTATTTTCAAATCAATTAAAATTACAAAAGATATTTATACAGCGGTTTTATTAAGCTAACTGTAAGAACAAATTACATTACAGTGCTACGTAAACAGGACAGATAAAACACCTGAGTCCACAGGGTTTTTCACAAAAATACACTTTACGCACTGCAAATATTTCAATATCGTTTCATTATTGGTTAATTTGAAGCGGTAAATCAATCAAATTACATCGATAACAAGGCTTAATAAAAACAAAATTCTCATATAATAATGTGTTTAATTGTTTATTAGTAATACAACAATCGATAATAGATAGGATGACCGGTTAGAATGAGAATGCCAGTGGGAAAAATATTGATTTTACTAACGTGTAAGTTTGAATTAATGAAATATGATAATATATTTAATTTAGTGATAAGAATCATAATAAATACGAAATAAATACATAGTGTGGTATATGCTAAAGAATTTACAGTATCTTGTATCACAACAATTTCTATGCAAAAAATTTAGGTAAATAGCTTTTCATTGAATATAAGTACAGTGCTGGATATATTATTTTAATTCAAAAGAGTTGTAAATGTTAAAATAAATAACTTGTAACAATAAATCACAATAAATTACTAACTCGACAGAAGTATAATTTTGATAATTGTTATAAAGTTATATTGTTATAAAGTTAAACTTAATTAGCTGTATCATTTCCTCGGACTTCAAACGTGGCTTGGCATAGTGAATAAATTAAAGCAAATTAACAAATACATAATTGTCGAGGAAGATTTTCTCCTTTTTCGAACAGTAATTTTTGAAAGTACATACACGAATTTAAGAGAATTTCCTTGTTCCATTCCAAATGATAACATGTCTGTTGTCTAATTGTGCACTGAATCTTGACTTATACTAAATACATGCTCCCTGTATATGTGCCCAGTTAATTATGTCATAATTAAGAATCTAATAATATACACAGTAATTTATGTTACTATAACTAACGAGTAATCTGTTTGCTTTGAAACTAAAACCCTGCTTAACTGTTATCTCTATTATCTATTATTAATTAAATAAATTGATTGATCATAGCATCAAGGACTTTTGCTGAAAGATCCCTACGTAAAATGTCAGATCAAGGTATTTATCTGTTTTTTAGTGTGCCATTCAGAAAGTATATTATAATTATAGTGTGGATAACAAATGGATAATAATATTTTTTGTTAAAGACGTGTACAACAATCATCTAGAACAAAAGGAAATGAAAAAGACAAGATATAAAGTGAGCAAAAGTGATGTATAAAGCTTAATTCAAATAAAAGGTACTGTATACCATATTGGAAATATGTGGGGTTTGCATCATGCGATACCATCATTTCGCTAATTAGAACCAGAACACGGTACACGTACCACATCCAATATAAAACTAACAAGAACAGTAACACAGAACTTTAGGGAAAAAAGTCTGTGAGTAATAACCAAACAATAACAAGAAAGAAATAAAATTGACGCAAAAACCTATTGCAAAAGTCTGTAAGAATGAATCAAGGCCAAGGCAGTACTTTGCCAATGTTATTGTTATAAAGTTCTAATAAAAAGTCAGTTAGATAGACAAGCTAATGTAATCCGTTAGAAACAATAGGACAGAGTAAACAACTGAAAACATATTAATCGAAATCGTAGAACCGCAACAAAATCAAAAGGGCATTCCTAAATTAAATAAATAAATTAAAAAATAAGAATCAGAAGGTGCACTAAAATGCCAATAGAAAGCAGAAATTTAAAACTTGAAAATCATAGTTATCTATTCACTATCAGATCATTAATAACATAACAAATATTAGTTTATACATAAAATAGATAGCTGACGAAGGTTCAGCTCGTGAATTGCATCGATTTCTATACGTCGAAGTTGGTTTCTAATAAAAGGAATGGCGGAAATTACAATTCAAAATTTAAAATTGAAATACCATTTATGCACATTGTTGCATACTTTCATTAACTATGATATATAAATGGTCGCTTATTTCGCTATATTTCTCTAATCACTTTTTAAAAGATACAAAATAAACGTATATATACGGGTATAGCCTGTCTTATACATCCGATAACAAAAATATTTACTACAATACTCTATAATCGTTTAAGCGAGTGGTACGAACAATACATAATTTTGCCGGAGGAGCAGTCAGGTTTCCGACGCAATAGAGGATGTATTGCTGACATTTCCATACTAAATAGTGTCATTGGTTTGAATATCATGCCGAAATCCTCGTACCTGTACGCTATTCTTGTAGATCTCAAAAAAGCGTTTGGCTTGGTCGATCAAAGAAAGCTTTGGCTGAAATTATATAAAACTGGAATTAGTGAAAAAATTCTTCCAATATAAAAAGCAGTATATGACAACATCCGTATGGACCAAGCTATGAAGAAATTTGTAATTGTCGATATGAAAACCGGCGTCCTCCTAGGAGATTCTTTGTCTCCGCTAGTTCTAACCATATTTATTGAAGATATAGTGGAGTATTTCGTTAGACATGGGATGGAATGGCAAATCTGCTTTATTCCAATAACATTATACCATTTGCTAGATTGCCTATACATGGAAAGAATAAGCGTGAAATATAGCACAATATGTAGAGACCAGCCTCAATCTTAACACGGAGAAAACAAAACTCGCATGGTTCCATAGAAGCAACAGAAAGAAATACTCAGAATACCTACTTTACATATGATAATGTTAAATTAGATTATGAAAAAAGTTACTTATATTTACCTGGCCGTCCTCTTTTCTAATACGGGTATATATGTATAAGGAAACCTCGGAGTATTTTATCTATAAAGCAATGCTAGCTGGTGCCATTGGCAATATGATACTGACAAACGCTAAGTCTAATAGTTTGGTAACAAAATTTAACTTATGTTAGTCAATGGTAGAAGCAGTGTAATAGTATGGAAGTGATATATAGGCACTTAAATATACAGAGAATATCGACAAAGTTCAGGTACCATTTTTCAAAATGCTCTCATTGGCCAACAAGCACACTTAGCAGTATGGTACTCCTAGAGATAGTATTAACACACTGGGGAATCCAGTTTTTAAAAGAGTTATGGCATGGTATGAAAAAAAGTAAGTATGTCCCAGAAAATGCTGCCTAAACAATGTCTTCAGGTTTGGTTCAGAAAGACCACAAGTCAAACAATTATATAGCTCAATCGGTAAGATTAATCTTGATAATCCAAGTACTGCAAATTTCAAATTAAGGAAAAAGAAAAGTGATATTATAAAAAAAGCTATTAACAATGAACGGAGTGAAGATATCCAAGCGGAAATAACGTCAAATGTTTCAGAGCTACATACACATATGCACATATATCGTAAAACATGTTCATTAGAAATGGAAGAACCATATTTATATTTTCGTGCACCTATCTCTAGAACAAGATTAGTAAGCCAAGTTGTATTGTACTATATTGTAAAAAGAAGGGTCGTGCAGGTTCCATAATCTCTTCTCATTGCAACCTACTGATCTATTGTGAATACCCTATTCCTTTAGCATCCCTTTAATCCGATGTTCTTAACGAATCCCAGAATTAGTTTGGCTGCCGAGGCCTTAATCTGTTCAGGCGTTAGAGTCGCCTGAACTAAATGCTGCCGGCCTAATGCTTCGCACTCACAAAGTGTGTGATCGCCCGTTTCAGTTCTCAGTTCGCCAAACCAACATGTGTGTTGATCAGCTTTGCCTATATTTTTAAGGTGGTAATTTAGAGGGCAATGACCAGTAAATAGACCCGTGAAAGTCATTAAGGATTTTGTGGATCAGTTTTTTGTTACTATTTGGTGAGCAGTTGATAAATTTCCTCGCCCCTGTTTGTCCGGGTGTTTTCCTCTAGACGGATGCCATTTCTTTTGCCTTCCAGTGTTTAGATTTCTTCTTGAGCTGGTGCTTTGACACGCCAAAAAAGGGTTCAGGTCCAATAAAATGCATGCCCGCGGCTTGTCTTACAAGTTCGTCCGTCATGTCATTTCCTTTGGTATCAGTGTGTGGTGCAACCCACGTCAGTCCATATGAACCCCCTATTAGCCAAGTTAGAATAGCCAGTAAAAAGAAGATTAAACTGTATTTTAACTGCCAACTACTATAAATACATAGCGAAGAAGTAAACTAGAAGTAAATATGTAATTTACATACTTACGCCGGAAACAATTGGAACCCCCTAGCGTTTCCTGTGTGTCATGACAATGATGGAAGAATTATTAGCTATCGAAAATAAGCAACAGTTGGATCGACTTTATTTTTTACTTAAAAGAAGCTCTAAAACTGAGCTCTAGGACGACAGAATAATATTGGTTTCTGTAAACCAACAGCCAAACTATTCATACGGCGCTTCACCAACTGTAGTAGCTCAACTAATATCAATAACGAACCTAGATGATCTATTGCTTTCTACAAAGCTGACTAACTTTTTCGGTGGCAGTGAAAGAGAACAACTGCATGGTGTTGTTTTGTGGCCTTTCAAACTATTTACTTATTTTTTATCGTTGTAGCGTTGTTACAAATTAAACAAAAATGTATCTCGTAATTAATTTTAATAGCTGCTGGAGAAATATCAATTAATGATTTGATCTTTATTATGGACTATTGTTAGTAGTTAAGTTTTAGTAACCTCGTATAGAGACGGGCATTTTTCTTTTCTCACGTAACGTCTTGCCGCTGACAAATACGTTGGCAAAAATCTTCTTCGGTGTGAATTTCGTTTGCGTCATACACCATTGTTTTCATTTACCCCCATCCGGACTACGTGCTGGCCATAGTCTATGTCCTCCACGTCCAATCAATCGAGGATATGAAAAGTTGACGAAATTCCGCACTCTAAGAAAATGTATGGGGCCGCTCCATCGTGCATGAACCAGAGAACTCGCGTAAGTTGTAATGGCACATCGTCGCGATATTCCGGTAATGCATTTTGCAAAAAACCTAAATAACTCGCTTCATTCAGTCGTACAGGAAGTGCGTGTGGTCCGAGTAGGCTATCACCGACAATTCCTGCCCAAACATTTACCGAAAATCGGTGTTGAAAACGACTCTATTGTATAATATGGGGGTTTGCATCACTCCAATGATGAGTATTATAGAAATTTAAGACACCGTTCCGGGTAAAACATTCATCCGTGAATAGTATGCTGGCACAAAAATCCACATTTCTTTCTTGCTTATGGCTTAACCAGGTGCAGAAGCTAACACGTGCGGGACAATTCTGTGGTGCTAGAGCTTGCACCCGTTGTATGTGGTATGAATGCAGCACTTCCTCGTGGAGGATTGGATGAACCGTTGAATGGGACACTCTCACTTGCATTGCATTAGATTTCCATCTACCATTTCCAGGAGTTGCTATTCCGCACGTAAAACTCTGCGTGTTCGTTCACCACTCCTACCTTCATAGTATGGGTGTAATGTGCCATGTGGTGTTGCGTAACCTAGACACCGTGTCCCTTATCACCTGATACGATGGTCGCCTACGATTAGGAAAACGTTCCGCGTGTAAACGTTCTAGTGCCCTTGCATTTCTATCTGCTTCACCATACAGATACATCATGTCCCATAACTCTTGCGTCGTAAAAGCCATGTCACTAACTATTCGTCCACGCATGAACGATTCAACAGCTTGCAACAAACCGAATAACTGTATATCTATCGTACGTTGCACAACTGTTTGGAAATGATACATGTCTGCATGCAGTCTTCGTTCGCTTTGCACCGCGCTCGTCCAGGCTCGGCTTCTTTATTTTTTTTTCTGCAGTTTGCGTACGAACACAGAGACTTCATATTTCTGATTTACTTTTTCTAGCATTCCAGCTGAAGACGATTGCTGGTACTCCGTCTTTTTTAAGACTGGGACACCCTGTATATACTTATATGTATATACAATTTTTCCCTGAAATTAGTTTCTGTACATTGATCACTTTGTATTCCAAATAGTCCGAAATGAATATTTCTGGAATGCGTTTATTATTGCCTAAACATTTTCCTATCGCCGTGTGCAGTATCTATAAACTCTTATATGTATATAAACAATTTTAAAAATTGTTTATATTTTCTCACTCCGATAGGCACATCTAGGTCTTCATTAAATATAGCACAACTAAAGAAAATATGAATTTAACATTATGTAATACTCATAATCAACTAACAATAAGTGCAAAATTGAATGCATAATATAAAATATATATACATATACGTACTACATGTTAATACTTGCGGATATACTGTATGGCTAAATTTCAAAAATAAATGGCGTTTCACCTAAACAAATCTGCATTTGCCCTGCCTTTCGGTTTTGCAAAAAGTCTGTATACTTTCATAGAAAACAAAACTTATTCGTAGTAAGAATGGAATTCATTCCTTTCACCATTTTATCATTGCCTAATAATATTTTTATTTATTTAATGCTAGGTTGAAAGACTATTAAGTTAAAATTAGATTTTAAATATTACCATTAACGAATAAAATATGAAAATCATATAACATAATCTTTAGAAAGCGTTAATGAAGACATTTTGTTTTTCAAAAAGTTTTCGTGAAAAACTTTGATAGTTCACTTAGAATTTTATACTACCCAATCTATTTTTATTACTCTTCACTAAGTTTTTACCTACCAATCTTCTACCAACCCTTACGCACTGCTAATGTTTTAATTGAGAATCCATTAAATATTACAATTTCCAGTTTCTCTCATTCAGATTTTCTGTTTTAAGAAACGCAGTATAAGCACTCGAAGTATTCCATATCGATCTAGCGACGAAACAGTATAGCATGCAGTCCTCTGGTTTATCAAAATACGTTAATAAAATTTGTGTTCAGTCAATATTTTAACTGCATCCAGAATGTGCTCCAAGTTTTTTAGCAACAGCATACATATGTATGTATGTTTTCAAGGCAATATACAATGAAACAAAAATAATTTTATTGCACTTATATTCAGAAAAAATTATTCAATTTATCATATATACGTAACACAATCAATACAGGTATACGTACTGTAGTTAGCATCTAACAATTGGCTTATATACATCCTCATACATAAAATGATATATTTACAATATTATTCGGTCTCAGATCACATCTAACTACGCAGAGAAGTTGAACACGTTAAAATACTAGCAAAACAGACTAAACACTAAAAAACGAGAATCTTAAGACTTTGCGTGCAACTGTTGTTGTGGTGAAGATTTTGGTGCAATCATCTCCTGCGCTTTCATCCTCAAAGTTTCGATTGACCTAGTCGGAGATAATTGCGAAGGTGTTGCAATTTCTGGACTTGTACTACGAGATCGTTCATCTTGGTGCGGCATCAAAACAGTGGAAGATGCTGATGGAACGCCGTTAGCTAGAACGTATTGAGATAATAGGGCATGAAAGGATGGGACGGATAGTGGTGGTTTAGCCGTCCAAGGTAGTCCCAGCGCTGGATTGAATACTGGAGGAAATGGTAAACCAGGCCAGAAATGTTCGGCTCCCACTGGTGGTATACCCATAGGAGCATGTAGAGCAAAATCTGGAATACCTATAAAAAAATTCGTTGTCATGGTATTCTTATAAAATGCAACATAGATAAAATTATAATTTTATTAATAATTATATACCTGTTTGATCAACTGGATGCATAAACGGACCAGCTTCTCTGCCCATAGCCTTTTCACGTTTTCGCCATTTTGCGCGTCTATTTTGAAACCATACCTTGAAAATATTAAAATATTCCTATAAGTCTTATACCCACAGGATTAAAGGCAATCGAATGTATCTAATTTCTATCAATGTACATTTTTTTATTAACAGTAGTAGCTTATTTATGTATACTATTCTGGCAGTCAATATCTAGTTATTTTATGTCTTTATTTATACCTTATGTACGTACAATTTTCAATACACATAATTTAAAACAAATGCACATTGGGAAATAAATTTAAAAATACTATAAGTAACATCCAAAATCTGCATATTTGTTACACTAACAGCTGCGCTATCTTCTTACAGAAACACGTGTCAAATAAACTAAACAACGAAACAGCATCACATAATCGGTGTAAAGTATGAATTTCTCCAGCGAGCATTTTTATGTTTCCTTCTCTTGATTTATCAGCCGCTGGTGGTGTTATTATTTAGAAGCTAAACTAATATTTCATAAAACTATTTTATTATATGACTACTATAACTTTTTGCAACTTAGCTAGACTAATGTAAGTATTATAATTGTTAACTATTGTCAGCGTAGATACATATATGTAGGTACATTACTAGGGATTTACATTTCCAATTATTTTCATTTATGCCATTTCCAAAACAATGAAGTTAATTAAAAGCAAAATTATGTAATCGTATTATCTAAAGCTAATTTTGAATGATCGTGTAATGCGTATCCAGACATAAACGATCAGTACTACTGAGGCATGAGCGCATTTGGTACGATTTGGCAACGTATGCGTGGTTACCGTCAATTTGATTGGCTTATTGAATCACTAACGCTTGGATAATAACTGACATGAATTGCATCTTAATTGGAAACAATTTTGATAATTAATCTGGCCTGTAAAGGCGTAAGTAGCGCCGCAATTGGCCATTGTGTACGACAATGGGGTTAATCGGAACCGATTCCGGTCTCCAGTCCCCGGACTCCGATGTCTCTCATTTAAAGTGTTCAACGAACGACTCTGTCTTTCATCGGCTCCCTTTCTCTACCCAATAAATTTAATGCCTGCCACTTATTGTTAAAATTAATACATCTAACAGTGGTAATAGCGAATATAGATTTTGTCGGTATTCAAATTATTTAAAGTGATTTTTAATTCACTTTAACTGCAATTTTTGGTAATGGTTGCAATAAAATTAATTGTCGTATTTAAAATTTTGCTGAATTTCTTTTTGTTTTACTATTCTCAAAAAGATTACTTGCTGTTGGATAATTATTTTGTTTAAAATATTTTACAAGTAATTAACTTAATCCGAAACAGTAAAGAAGTATAAATTTATCTTGATACTAGGCCTAAAAAATATAGCTTTCTCCTAATGTAAACTATTTGCGATTAAAACAAAATCTAAAACGAAAATTAATTTTAACTACTATATCTATTTCTATAAGATCATATTATATTATATAATCGAATTAATTGGCTGAAAATAATGCACCAGAGAAGAAGCTCTTCTTTTGAAGCTATTTACAAAACTAATTTACGCTAAATTAATGCTGTACTGATAGAACTTGCTAATCAATCTATTCCAGACCAAAACAAACTGGCCTTTGCTTTCAAATTTCTGAATGTTTCAAATCTTCTAAAAAACAGCATGCAATTCATTAATCTAAATGCTTATGTTAATGATGAAGAAAACAACTGAATTGCTCTCCGGTTTATAATCATTGTAGAAAATTATCTTATATCGTAGATCTAGCGATAGATATTCCGAACAATTAATAGTCAGTTTATTAATAAAAATGCTGTTGCACTACAAAGTTATATATTATACCACCAAAATAGTCTTTGAGTTCCTCAACATTTAAAACGCGTCCATTTTTTTAATTAAAAATAGTATAGGAAGATAATTATTGCGTTGTCCATTACATACATACATTTAGCAAAATTGAAATCTACTTGTGTTGAATGTTAAAAAAGCTACTTAGGAAAATTAAATCTTCATTGTGCATCTCCAAAGAAGAAGAGTTGTATCGCGTAAATTTTAGATAGTTGAACTACGTAGCTTGGTTACAATCTATATCCCTGAGCAACATAAACCAAACCAAAAACGAGAATTTTTTTCATTGGTATCGTAAAATCAGTTATCGCATTGCCATATAGTTGGTGATTCAGAATATTTCTATACATACGTGCGGTATAGCTGCGGAATAGGGTATCTTTGATTATATAATGATGTTTCATTTTTTTGTTGTCATACATTATTACTGAAAGATGGTCAAAGCAACAATTTGGAAATATCAAACGTCAACTAGGACGTTTTAAAAATACTGATTTAATTGACTAAGGGTAGTTAATTGTTAAAACATTACTCGTATCACCCTAAATCTTAAAGTGATCTAAAGTCGTATTTAATATGGCAACCCATGATTGAAAGTTGTAGTATTTTGAGCAAGCTTTAAAGACTCAATGAAAATTTAAGAATTGTAGAATAGTCTATGCAATTAGGATTTCACAAAGAAGTAGCTTTATACTCTGTTATAGCCAACGTATAGTCTAATATACCTAAATATCTAGAAATACATATGTACACACAGATATAATACCGCTCTGCTTAAAAGAAATAGTATTACTATATCTTAGCAAAAAAGTATGCTATTGCTTTTTGCCTCATAGTGTTCAACACTAACTAAAAAGATTATGAACTTTCCCCAAGTGGCCAAGGTGACAAATTTGTGAACAGCTTGAATGAAAAAAAAACGTCGAAGGATGCCAAAAACATAATAAACAAAAAAATGCCTATAATAGGCGCTCATAGCTATTGTTGGAATCACCCTGCTAACGAGAGTACAATGAAACTAGATATGAGTATCTGCTGTTCGGTAAAACTCCCGGGATGTACTGTTTCCGACCTTTAGCCACGAGAGGGCGCGAAAATCGAGCACGCCAAGCGCCGCTGATGAGTCAAGGATAAAGACGAAATCACGTGATCAGAGGCCAGTGCTTAATCTAGTTTTAGTGTACTCTCGTTGGCAGGGTGATTCCAAAAATAGACCATGAGCGCCTATTAGAGGCATTGTATGAGTTTTTGGCATCCTTCGACGCTTGTGTTGGTTATCAGATGTATACAGTTTCCTCATTTTAAACAAATTTATAGCTTGCCACGTCTGTTATTCCTGTAAAAATCAGCGGAGCGCACATCGTAAAAAACATTTGCATTTTCCATACAAACTTTGCCTTTTCCTTTCACTCCATTAGAAGTTGAATTTTAAAAAAGACCAAAATATATGTTTTGTTAATTGTGTCAAGGATTCTTAATACCTTGTTTCAAGGTACTTCAACAATAAAGATACAAGTTTTTATATTCTTCTTTTGTATACTGACTTTTTCACTCTTTTCTATCCATTTAGAAGTTAAGTATCAAAACAGTTGTTCCATTAGTTATGTAAAAGAATAGAAATACCAAGTTTTAAATAGGTTCACCATAACATATTTTGTTCAAGACAAATTTTGCCAACTTGTCCCATTAAGAGTTAGCTTTTAAAGAACACTGCGCACCAACTGCAAGAAGTCCAGTTTTAAAGTCTGCAAATTTATATTTGTTAGAATATGGCAGAACAATAGAACTTAAATGAAATTAGACAGATTGGAATTCCTTCTGTTATAAAAATTAATGCCATCTATTTTCGTATATTCTCTTAAAATGTCAAAGATTTCTGTTTAGTTTTAAGAAAGATAACTATTTTGCAATAATTATACTTTACTTATATTTTCAATACCCAATGATATTAAAGATAGTAACACGTTTGCAAAACGTTTACATGAAAAATAAGCATTTTGTCCACATTTATTTCAAAAGGTTACATAATAAATTATTACTTTTACTCGGTTAAACCGCTATCTTCCCTACAGTTGACTGTTGAAGTTATTTTCAGTAGACTGTCCGATCTTTTTTTGTTTTCAACCTAACTTTAACAACTTTGGTTAATTATATTATAATGCGTATAATAAACAAAATAAAAAACAAGGTAAATACGTTAGTTGTGTTTAAAACACGGTCTTGGTCGTAGGTTGAATGGTACATCTTAATATATGTATGTCAACGATAATGGCAGTTTTCCTTCTAGGTTTGTTTAGTAATACAACGTTGCGAATCATATTAAATCAAAGAAACTACTAAAAATTCATTAAATTACAATAATAGCGTTGAGCAACTCAAAGTTACTTGAAAAATAACACTTGCATCTTTAATTCTAGTCCCATAGAGGTCTGTCCTTTACATTCAGAACATGAGTGCATTGTATGATACTTAAATTTTCTTTGAAAGCAATTATCCTTTGACGGTAATTATATAATTACTTAACTACCTTGTTCAATCCTTGACGACTGCCTACATTTAAAGTTTTAATTTTCTTTATACAAAAAAATTAAACTGAAGTACCATTATTCTCTACATCCCAACAAAGAGAGAATTAGCAATCATCTCCAAGTGTCTTAATGGCATTAATCATTTAATAGGATTTATAATCATTATTGAGAGTTTTAAAATAAAATGCTTTATGTAAAAAACATTGTAGAACATCCCATTTATATATATAACGTGTAGATTTGATAATTGCACACCAGTTGTATCAGATTGTTAATCAACACAGATGCCATAGAACATAACACCCATAGCGTTCTTGGCTGATTACTTTAAGTGTTCAACTTCTTTTCATTGCAGCTAACTAAATTAATCGTTTTGCAAATGGTTAAGGACACAAGTAATTTGTTTAAAATAAATCATAGCAAAAAGCGAATGCCTTCACTTAAAGGCAATATATTTCCACCGATTTGTAAGAATCCAATTGGTATTGTAAACACAACATATCTTGCTATCATCTTTCCAGTAATTACCTGCACTCGAGCCTCACTTAAATCGAGCCTCATAGCTAATTCTTCTCTGGTAAACACATCCGGATATTGCGTCTTTTCAAACGCCCTCTCCAATTGGTGTAACTGGAAAGTTGTAAAGGTTGTGCGTGAGCGGCGTATTTTTCTAGGCCTTGTCTCGTTCATATCTTCCACAACTTCTCCCTCCATCATTTCGCCTTCACTCACTGAATCCATTTTCGAATCGTTTTCTGAAAATGACAGGAAACCAAAGTGTAGTGTTTAATAAGCAATAATATGAAAAATACAGTTCTGATGCAGTACAGTATATTAATTTTATTGCAATTCTTATAAATAATTTCTAAAAAGTTGTAAGACATACATACATAATTTCGGTCAACATAAAACCAATTAGTTAAGTCTGCAATCTGCAAATGAAGTTATATTTCAATTTAATTCTAAACTCTTACCATTATTAGCAGATTTGACGCACTAAACTTTGCTATCATAATATCCAGACCACAAATGCCATGGATACATAACATTATAGTAAAATTTATATTTCACGCATAAAAGATTATAGAAAAACATATGTCGGCCTTCTGAATAAAAACTTCGTTTACAATTTAAAAAAAGCAAGTGCAGGACTAAAATGTATGTGAATAAAAGGCAACAGAACACACAAACGGATAAAATAATCAGATATTTTAGATACATACATATACATATGTATAGACCTGTATTTTAATATGAACTTTAAAACTGTGTAGTAAAACGACCTTATATGTACCTTATGTCTGAATATAAGAATATATAATATTAGCATTGCGCTATGTTCAATTTTAAAATGGCCGTCAATGCACTATCTGAAAAATAAATCATTCAAGTACGACGAGATTTTATTTGAATAAATTAACTAGATTATCACTTCGTTATTAAAATTGTTCAGTTAAACACAATACAAGATGAATACGTTTAATTTCTTTGACAATCGATCACCAAAAATACTCCTCAGGTCGTAAATGGCATTAGTGGCGAAGCCATCGTTTTTGAACCCTCCAAAATGAAAATGACACATCCAGTAATATTTTTAGGATATAATGCTAGTTATACTGTATTTCAGCACATCAGACGTAAAATTATATTAACACAATTTGTTAATTATTGGATAATGTCATTAATTAATATATGGTCTAATCACCACATATTAAATCATTTAGTATACAAATACAAACTTCAGAAAAAAAAACTGACTTAATGCACGTAACTTCTGCAGTACTGATTTTAACATTATGTACAACAAAAGTCAAACAAAACTACTGTATAAATCAAAACATTTCAAAGTAATTGTTCGACGTAACCACTTTCACGTTCTAAACAATACCCTAAATGATAATAAAAGTCCTGCGCAGCATTTCTTAAGAAATAGAGATTCAATGCATTACACGCAGTGAGTATGCGACTTCTTAGTTCCTGAATATTTTCTATTCGCATATTATTATAAATTTTCGACCTGAGATAACGCCAAAACCCGCTCATTATACTGGGCTGTGGTGTATATTATACATGAAGCAGCTACTTTGTTTTGGGCATTTACGATGCCCTTCAAAGAAAATGACGCTTCGTCTGTAAAAACTATTTTTTCTAATACGTCTCAATTTTCATTTAATAGGCTAAACATACTATCGCAAAACTCAATTCTTTCTATTTTGTCAGATTCAAATTCAAATAACTGTTGGTGATAGCCCGATTTTGTAAGGTTTGTATTTGATTTTTTTTAATGACTTAAATACCGGAAACATTCGCAGAGAGGTCACATGAATGTTTTCAACGTAACATAAAATTGCTAATTCCCCTTCCTCCTAACTATACAACGTTCGGTATTAAACTTCATAATAATTTAATAATATTGTAAATAGTACCAATGGATGGTATTGGTCTGTCTAGATAATTTACTGAAAATAAAACACAAATACTGCGCAGTGTTATTACACTTATACTGGTTTACGATTGTAATTTTTTTCTTCTGCGGTATACAAAATTTAAATAAAAATAAACAGAAATTAATATTAAATGTTCTTTCGTTATTAACACTGTCACAAATGATAACTGCTAATAAATTTGCTTTGCATTTGTTTCGTCAAAGAGTGCATTGACTTCCATTGTATAATTGTCTATAATGACATAACATACGACAATGTTAACGTTACATGTTCGGAGATAAAAAAAACTCCCTATATATTATTTATCAAATTGAACTGCAATTTAAAAAACCTTGACTTGCTCCCACACACAATTCAAATTAACTACAGATTAGGTGAATACCGATTAGTTAATATAATAATAATAATATTAATAGTCTTTTATTTCGTCTCATAACATAAATTATAATAAATTCCAATTAGAAGATAATGGATATGAGGCGAAGTTCAGATTACTACAGTTTGTAGCATCTGTTCTTCCACTTACCCCATCCTAAACCTTAACCATCCTTAATTCAGAATTCAGAAATCAAAATGAATTTAAAAAATTCCAAAACCATGCCTACTTTTAATTCAAGAGGGACACACTTTGTCATATAAATTACATTTTTAACGTTTTCAAGTGCACCCCCATGAGTACCACCTCATGTGGGCGCCAATCGTCTCATACCTCAAATGAAAGGGTATTTTATTACGATTACGGTTATGTATCTTTTGTTCACTTTTTATCATCGAAAAGTGTTTAGTTAGTTTTACTTTGGTGAGTAAGTAAATCTTTAATGTGAAAATAAAAACTAAAGAAAAAAAAATAGTACCATTAAAAAAATAACAATTAAATGTACATATGATTTTTCGATGATAAATTAAACAAGTGATATATTACCGTAATTGTAATAAAATAAGCTGTCATTTGGGGTATGATACGATGGGTCGTTGCATTTAACATTTGTGAGGTGGTAGTCGTGGAGGCGTAGTTGTATATAATATAATTCATGTGAATTAAAAATAGACGTATTTGTGAAAATTTTTAAATTCGTTTTAGTTTCTAAAATATTTGAAGCGGGTCGTTTTCAAAAAATCACCCCATATATAACGACATCAGTATTTGGATTACCAAATTACATTCTTCCTATTTATTTCTTAATTATTTTACACCTCCTCGCCCACGAATTTAGTTAGGTATTTCTAAGAATTAGATAAACGAACAGAGTTGCATTGAATATCTCCGTCATTTACTGTGGTGATTGTACTGTTGAATAACTTAATAATAATAAAATTTTGTAAAATATACCAACTATATTTATGGTGCTCCTTACACAAACAGCGGAGGGCTAGTGAAGTTCTGGGGATGGCAGCCAAATGTTAAAGAATTCTTAGATTGTCCTAAGCTTTCTTTAACATTTGGCTGCCATCTCCAGAACTTCACTAGCCCTCCGCTGTTTGTCTAACGTGGTACAGCCAGTACTTCCCTTCTACATAGGTGCTCCTTACTTACTAATTAAATCTTCCACGAAGCAAACTCTTACATACATACAGTTAGCACTATTACAAGTGGAAATATTAAAATATTATTTTTGTAATGAGCAACGCTAGATATATGTATGTACATACATATATATCTAGCTATCTGTATGCTATAAAATATACCTACCTACTGAATTCATCAATTTTTAGCTACTCATTTTCAAAAAAGCTATTCTCATTCTTTTTTATTTCGTATTGATAGCTCCATGCGCAACAAAATTTTAATTTTTATGAATTTTAATAGACACAGCCAAAGGATTAAAACAAATATCAATTATTTTTCTACTGCAGGGGATGTATTTTTCCCGTTTTCAATATAAACGCTTTCAATACATCCATATACATAACAACAGTACAAAGGTGCATGATATTATACATGCATTATAAATTGGTATTTTATTCAATTTCAAATTTTTATTATTTATCGTGTGCCTGTTTTCCGCTCGAAATAAAAACGGAATTTACGTATACCGGCTTTTTATTGATGATAAAAAATGCAACTAGTTCTGTACTATAGACTATTACAGTATACTCATATCAGGATTTATATATTATTGTATAGGGCAGATTTAGGAAATATATGAAAGCAGTATCGGTACAAATTTATAATATATAAATTGTTAGTTAATATTTAATATAAAATATGAATTGAATATTTATAAATTTTAAAAATCATAAATGTGCGACTGGATTGATATAAATTGGTAAGTAGAAATTGCTCAAATGAATCGAATTAATTTGGAACATTTTCCAGTTTTCACCAACGCAGTTTAGTGAGTTACGCCCAAAATGTATATGTAATATACTTATAACTAGTGTATAAATTAATTACACTTCTGAATGCTATACACAGCAGAAATTTAACAATCGTAATTTATCACCTGCGTATTTTGAAGCTATGAAGTAATAAATAATAATAATATAGCAGTAACATCCTCGCGATGACCACAAGAGAGTTTCCGTGGCTTACCCTTCTAAAGCTATTCTTATCTACATATCTGCTTGTTTGTTACAGTTATGGCCCTAAAGGAACTGGACTGAAAGCGTTTTCAAAACAATTATGACTAAATTTCTTAATTTTGCGAATAATTTTGTAATATGACATTTTCCAAAATTGTTGATAAATATTCTTTTGAACTTCATCAATCTTGCCTATTAAGTTATTTGCTTCTCAAAAAGCTGAAAATGATAAGAATTTCAATTTGAAATTTTGCGTATTTTTGGGTACGTTCTTTCGATTCAAAATAGTTTTACTACTTCCGGTTACACAGAAAATGCAATACAAAACGAAATAACTGTTCTTACTATCGTAGATATAGACATTTTTTCTATGAAAAGATGCCTTTCCTCTACGATGTTGCCATCTCGCGACTATGAACTTAACCGTTAATGCGAGTTGCATGTCCTTGAGGTATCATGACTTAATACATAACCTATACTAGAGAAAATATTTGGCAATAATGCTATCTAATCTTTTAATGCTATTAGATACTACATACTTAAAATGAGGATAATAGGTATATACAGAGTGTCCGCGATATACAAAGTATGCATTTAAGGGATGATAGCTACAACGATTTAGAAACAAAAACATATAATACACCTTGGGTCTATCTGTAAGCGTAAACGAGAAAAAAAATTGTTGCTCATATCACAAACTTCGACGCATACTGTACAGCTGCAGCCGATCAGTGCAGGATTTACCCGACGATTACAGGCGTGTGTTCTTGCAAATGGGCAACACACCGAGCCTTTCCTGTAATACATTCTCTCCTGTCTCTCAAAAAGGTCCTTTTCCCTTGGTGTGGACCACCAATGTATCACAAATAAAAGAAAAGAATAAAATTTTGTAGTAGCCTTTACGAAAGAGCTTAAAGCGCCCTAGCACAATTGCACTATTATTACATTACAAGAGGCTGTGTAGCGCAGTGGAAGAGGCTGTGTAGCGCAGTGGCTAGCGCGCTCGCTTCACAGTCTCGGGGTACCGGGATCGAATCCGGTGCGATCTTTCTGAATTTGGTTTTCTGTAGTTTCCCAAATTCCACGGCAAATGCGGAAAGATAACATCTTAAGTCGGTCTACAGCCGCAGGCGTAATAATAACTCATGGCCAGCCGATGCCCCCTGTAATTGGCGCAAGCTGTTGGGGGATGCTAAGGCATGAATTATTATTATTATTATTATTATTGTTTTCATTTAATGCGACTTCAACATAACATCGATTTTATTGTCATAACATTATTAAAAAAACGCAAAGGTACCTCTATTTTTAAAACGTATGGCCATTGACTTTGTACGATATGGTACGATACAATGGTCTAATGTAGTTCAAGGTCGTATAAACATATGTTGCTTCGCTTGCATCTGTGATAGAGATGTGCTTCTATCGAATACGTGTACAGTATGGTGTAAGAGAAATGACACCACGCTTCAGTTTCAAAGTATTAAATAATTCGTTTTCGTCGTTGTTTTCAGTTATTTTCAACTCTAAATTTTTGATATGGTTTTTTGGTTATTTAAGAAGAAATATGGATGAGTTTTCTTATACAGTTTGACCAAATAAGGTTTTTTAGAAATAACTTTTTTTCTCGTTTACGCTTACAGATAGACCCATGGTGTATTGAATGTTTTTGTTTTTAAATCGTTATAGCTATCATCCCTTAACTGCATGCTTTGTATATCGCGGACACCCTGTACTAAATCGTAATAGTTTTTAGAGTTACTTTTAAAAATCTAATAAATTTTCTTTTGAAAAACCGCCCAATCTATGTTATTAGAAATAAACAGAAGCAAATGAAACTCGAAGCGCCCGTAATTGGTGAAATTTGGCGAAGTATCTATGTGTTTAACATTCTCTTAAAAGAAGAAGAAAACAAAACGAGAATGTATATGAACAAGAACTGAAAATATTTGCATATCTACCGTTCTTCACTAGAATAACTGATAAATTAAAGAAAACGCTAGAAAAAACAAACATTACCACACAGTTCAATACTCTCAAGAAGATAAGCCACTTAGTACCGCCAAATAAAGAGCAGCTGCCTAAGCTACTCGCCAAAGGTATTTACGAACTTGAATGCATTTGCAGGAAAAGTTACATCAAACAAACAAGAATGAGCATGCAGTGTATAATTAAGGAACATCGAATATATACTAAAAGAGATTTGTACAAATTGAGCGACATCAAATAATGAGTAACTTGAGGAGATCGTCGGCGTAATTGGAAAAACAACAGAATGGCCAAATTATTCATATCCTAGAAACACTAGCAGCCTATTTAGATAACCTCAAAGCTAGATTGGGACTGGCTGAAAAACCTAAGAACTCTGGCATATAACAACAAAGTTACTTTGGTGTGGATGCCGGGGCATAAGGGGATACCAGGTAATGAAGTAGCAAACAAGCTGGCAAGAAGGTTCTCTGCAACAAAATAGTCGCCGCTGAGTGGATTGCAAAAGCACGCAGAGTACACTGGAATAACATTGGGGTAACCATCCCAGCAATTAGCAGTGGATGTGCTGTTTCTTAACCGAGTACAGGTTAGAAGTGTGACGAGTCTGCCAACAGGACACGGCTGCCTAAGGAAATGTCGTGTTATACACTAGGTGGGGTATGGGATTATGACTGTGATAATTCGTTCTACTTCAGTTTTCTGCATATAATGTCCTGATGGAAACTAGGAAGACCAAAGACAAAATCATGTGATATTTTGCTACGTAAAATCAATTTTTAGCTTCCTACAATGTCGCAATCCTGACTGAAACAACGGGCCACTGGAGATTTCTCAGATTAACAATAGTCGGAGTGAATACACGTATTTGCAGTTTAAGTTTATAAAGTTAATTGTCGCAACACTGTAGCACTTGTAAGTTATTCATAGGCAAGCACAAAACTCAAATATTTGCAAAACTGATTTATAATTTTTGTTTGTTCCTAGATTGAGTAAAGTTCTACAATCACCAGAGAAAATTTGTCTATGTTACAACAGTTTCTAACTTTTTTGACATGTATCGCAGCCTATCGCCTGCTTTGAAATGTATTTCAATATTTCATATATTTGCATAAATTCAAATCAGAATTACCTTAACTTTTGCAAACGTTTTAGTTTAGATTCTTGTCAGATTCTACCTACAAATTCTTATACCAGAAAAGAATAAGAATGCATACCAAGACACTTACATTGCATTACTAAACGAACTGTACACATGCATTGAGTTTAGTCTACACGAACAGTTACAGCTTTTGTTAAAACTTTCTCTTACGAGAATTCATTATGTCCAAGCATGCACGTTCACATACGTTTAATACTAATTTAAATCCGATTTCAACGCGAATGCATTTCGAAGTTAATTCGAGATCGGCCATTGAAATTTGCATAAATGAATCAAAACTAACGAATGGGTCAAAGCGTTCTCCTCCCTCCACAATGTATGTACACAAAACATTGCATTACGTTCAATAGCACCACATATTATAGAGGCGTACAAAGTCTGCACGTATACCTGCATGAATACCAAAATTGAAAACAAGCAAGTTGACCGTTAGCACTGCGGATAAAAGTGAATCGTTAAATTAATGGTTGAATGGCATAGTGAATTAATATTAAATAAATATGAAAATAATTCGTTAAGTGTTCGCATGTTATAAAGTCGAAATTAGTATGGTATGTATTAGTATGGTTTATCTCATTTTTAATATGATTTGTAATACACAACTTATTATATGACCATTGGTACTATACAAGATGTCAAATCCAAAGATATATGAAAATACACATATCATCATCGTCAAACATGTCATAGTATGATTGCTATTCGTTACTGACGTTTCTCTGAGAAAAGTGTGTAAAGTGTAAAGTAAACTCACACGTCATCTCATTCGGTAGATTATTAGCATCTTGTTACACTTCTGAGTTGGCTAAATATAAATAATACCTCAGATTCAGCAATTGGAAATAGAAGCATTGAAAATTGAATAAAGTGAATCCAATTTCGCAAATAAAAGGTCAGCAAATTCTTCATTTAGATAATGAGGCAAATTTCGAAAAAGTAATTAAAAGCAATTTCCATATCATTTAGTAAGATTTATGTATTTTTTGCTTAATTTTTTATATTGTTGACAGTTGTTAATGTTAGTAACGTATTGGGAATGTTTCTGTATTTGGTGAGTGCAATATGATGTTAGTGATTAATATTCCAAGTTGGTACACACACATAAACGTCTTACAATTAGTCAATATATAATTTATGGATAGCTTTCTTTGCCTGCACTTGAATTGCTCATCCGTCACCATAAAAAAGTCATCAACTGTAACTTGTTACAGAATTAAATAAAGAATTTTTGAAAAATTGTGGGGATTGGATGGGAGAATGGGTAGAAAAACTATCCACCTACCTAAGCCAAATACCACTGAAAGGTATACGGATGGTAGCAAAACTGATAAAGTGTATTCGGGTCAGAAACCAAATATTCAGAGCCAATAGGAATTCACCCCACCCAAAAATTATTGATATTCGCTAACTATCGGAAGCAGAGCATTGCAATTTTCTCCGAGAGTCAGGCAACCATAATGGCGTTGAGTTCTAAGACCACTAGATCGAAATTAGTCTGGGAATACTTAGAGAAACCAAACTATCAAGACAAGAAAACAGAATTGCATTATGCTGGGTATCAGGACATACTGAAATTAGTGGCAACGAGAAAGCTAATCTAGCAAAGAAGGCCGCCACAACATCGTTTGTGGGACCGGGACCGTTTCACGGAATAGGGATGACCACCTATAAAAGAGAGCTCAAGGATAGGAAAGAGAACCTCAGAGCAAAGCTCTGGAAGAATGTTTCTGCTCTGACACACGCCAGTATTCCTTGAAAATTTCAATAAGCAAAAAGCAAGGGCGATGCTAGAGATAAGTAATTTTCTAAGTAAGAAAATATCTTATACGGCGATGAGGTGTAGAGTGTACATTCTAGACTAACTAAATTGAATTAGTATCTTGGGTCCGCCTATCTTCAACGTTGAAGTATTAGGATGGTGAAAGAAATTTGCTATAGCCTTATTAAGAGCGTTATCTATTGACAAATTTAAAATTGTTTTAATATTTGGTATTGGAAATATTTTTAGTATTAGTTATCCTTAGCGTTAGTCTTTAGCTGGACACAAGCAAAATTTATCTTCTACATCTTACAAACTACTGATGTAAGCATCGCAACAAACTAGCAGAAATAAATGTGAAACGTTATTCTTAAATATTAACAAAACATCATAAATTTTATCTGAACAGTATTGATTTTTAACAAGAATTACAGTCTTTTACTTTGTTTATTACAAGGAATACTAAACTTATATCGTGTCCGCTAATAAAAGATACTCCATTTATTTCGTTACACCTATTCCAGAAAAACGCCGACAAAAGATTTCAATTAATTTATCAGGTGATCTCTCTCTTTCTGCACCCTCCTCAATGCCAGCTCGCTTTCAATTTAATCTTCGCTATTTATTGACTTACAACG
>SMLS01073401.1:0-16062 GCA_004785975.1 Popillia japonica | reverse complement strand
AATTGATTTAAGGTTAAAATTCGATTTCAAGAGCATTAAATTTACTAGCAGAACTAATTCGTTTTTCGTAAGATTTCTCTCATAGCGGTGTATTGTCACAGAGACTAGCAAAAAAATAATTACCATAATATACAAAATTACGCTTTCACCCAGTTTTAGAGATATGAATATGTACTAACATTTAATTCATTATATATATTTTAACAATAAACTCTATTTTATCGGCTGCTGACACTATAAAATTAGTTGCGGTAACTTCTATGTAGGTCAAATATCACATCCTATTCCTATTAAATAAATTTCATTTCATAAAACACTTTTTATTGCTTCGAGAATCTCTGTGTAAGCGTCTACAGATTATTTGTCATTAATTACTTTCAATATAAAAGCTAGTATACTTACCGTAATTTATTCGCTAATATAAATACGCACAAATATTTTTACTCTCATCTTGTTCAAATACAGGGAGATACATAAGATCACTTTCTATGACATTATTTTTGCACTATAGTCGCCTACTTTCTCTTTCACTGTCAAGTCATTTTGATAAGCGATATGCGCGTGTGTCTAATAAATCTCAATTGTCTCTTTATAATTCAGAATCACGTTAGTGGTTACGTCCGTTTTATTTTCACTTTATAATTGATGGTATGTACTGTGACGCTAGCTTTATTGGAAGCGAAATAAACCGGCTCTGATAAGGAGGTGATTGTTGATTAAAAAAGAAGCATGTGTACATGTCAAATTTAAAGGGACGGTTTTATAATACTTCTTAATTTGAAGTATCTACTACAAAAAACGAAAAATGCAATAGTGTAAATCGTATTTTTGGAAAGTGTTGTGAAATATTTATTATTTTAGAATCAGGTCAGACTAAATGTTCAGTTAAGTTAGATACTATAGTAGTGTACAATACCGTGGACAGAATTGTTAAATTATTGCAAGAAAACTTGCTCTCCACGTTTACGGGACGTTTCCGTTGTCGAGGTAAACGAAAAACCACACAATGTAAAAATTCCACATTGCATAATAACCACTGAAATGGACAAATTCTTTATAAAAAAAAATGCCTAATAACGTCGTTTAAATGTTTCTGTTACTTTCATGTCCATTGCTGTCTCAATAATCAGTCACGTATTTTTTTTTTTTTCATATATTTACATATACTGATTTTTTACTTATTGTTAGTCATGAATGAAAGGGTTAAAGAAGTTCTAATGCAATCTAATGCAGAAAAGATTTACAGTCGATAAACTGCAAAAAAAGGTTCCATTTTTGGTACAGGTCGTGAAGAAGATGAAGTTACAGTGGGCTAGGCAGCATAAACACTTAAGGAAACTGGAAGACAGTACGCATCATTAATCTTATCAAATCACTTCTTGTACTCATTTTGGGATAATTTGGAATCAAAAACAAAACGATCTTATGAGGTCGTATGCAGTGATGAATAGCGGCTAAAGGCAGTGCCAGAAGAAGCTCGTTAGTAGAAGGCGATTGGAACGTTTTCACAAAATAGTCGTCTTCAAAGCCGTGAAACATCTCCCGGCCATCATGATTGGATTGTGTATATCAGTTTTGATCCCATATCTTGTTTGTCTAGGCTCTGGAGGTGTTTCCTACACATTTATGCAAGACAAAGCTCCAGGCTGCAGGGCAAAATCTGTCAAAACTTAATTTTCTAAAAAAAAATTGGCCAGGCAATTCCCCAGACGGACTAACCATATATTAATTAAAATTCTTGTACATAGAGTAAATAAACTGTTCGTCTGACAAATCGATCTTTTGTTTAATTCATTATGAGAAGTGAAATTTATCTAGTGGTTCTAATTCGGTTGCACAGTATTCTAGTTGCCATAATTAACTTTAATTGTTGCTGGACAACTCGACTTAGTTTGTTTTGACAAAGCTATTTTGTTATATACCTTCAGTTTCTCATAATTCAAACTTTGTTTCAGATAAACGTATTAATATCTAAGTTTAAGTTTTTCGACTTCTTTATTATAATAAAAAGTGGTATTTCGGCGCATAGTTATATCATTTTCCATTCTAAAGTTATAGCAGAAGCAGGTTCGTGTATGTATTGAGCTTGACCTAATAACACTCGTTGCCAAATTTTGGTAAAAGAGTTTACAATATTTTAATCCAAATTACGAAAAAATGACGCCTACATTTACGTATTTGTTTCCACTTTGACGGTATACTTCCTTTACAAATATCAGAAGGTCAAATTTCTATTTTAACCGAGGTTAAAGATTAAAATTCATGTTAATTTATGATTTTACTGGGATCATTTTTCGTAATTCTACACAAGGTTTAGTGTTTGTAAATACAAATTTGGTAGGCAACTGAAGGAAGTACATATATAGAATCAACGAAACAAAATTAATGGAAAGTACATACATACATACATATGTATGTACATATATCATAAATCAAATAATAATTAATAACGAGTTGTAATTAATCCTCTTTCAACAAACGGTTAATTAAAATAATTACGTTCAATACGTCAATTTGATTATACGTAATATCGTTAATCGCTAATAATTGGTGATTATAACCTCCAGGTCAATTTATAATTTTGTTTTAGAAATTTCTTTATATACTTCTCTAAGTATAGACTTCATCCAGTCCCATAGACAAAGTCTACTGGCGAAATGGATAGAATTGTATTTTGTGGAATGTTCGCCAAATATTGGTTCAAAAAACACCGAAACGAAGTGTTCATATTTTGGTGCTAATACCAGGAGTAGCATCGAGTATTTCGTATTTACTCATACTCGTACAGATTTCAGTGTATCAGTTTCCCTATACGTCTTTCAATCGTTTCATACATTTTACTATTTGGCATTCTTCTATTGAGACATTTTTCATTATATCTTCGAATTGCTGCCACGCTATTGACATTTACCGTGCTGTAAATGCAAAGTATGTCTGTTCTGTCAAAAATCTCAAAAATTAGAAGTTACGAAGTAAGTACTTCTACGTTTAATGGGATGAAAGCTATACAATTAAAGTGTTATGATTATGATGTTGATGAACTTGGAACATCTTTATTCACTGTGGGGAATTAAATAATATTTTAAGGAAATTTTCTTTGGCGTTCATGAGATGAAAATGTAATCTGTTCTTCTGATTTTTTCTTTCTTTTACTACAGTAGGTACAACGTAAATATTTATATCACTATTTTGTCACTTTGTTGCTTGCTACTGTATTATGTAGTATGTAAGTACATTACCGTTTTCAAGACAAGAAACGTTTTTGAAATAAAATAAAAGTATTAAACTATTTGTTTCCAAGTTTCTCCAAATTTTTATTATGCATATAAGTCTAAATTAAAAATGTCTTCGGGTAGCAATAAGTAACTAATAGCAATTCGTTCATTGGATATTAATCCATGATCTTCTCACTATCAACAAATCCGCATCTGACTTTATCGCTTTTCTCATCATTTTTGGTTTGCTAAAATGTTACCTATGTACAACAATTAGATATTAGAAATTAACGCAACGTATAGGAATTAAAAACAAGTTAAAGTTACACAACATTGCAAATCTGTTATTCAAGTGTAAACATTTCCTTTCAGTCTCGTTAATATTCCGAATAAGCACAGTAAAAGCCACAAGAGTGAGGCAACAATGATTTTGTAATTAGTTTGTAATATTACTCTGCATGATTTCCACATATTCCGAAAATTCTGTCATATAATTTTTAAAAGATTTAGATAACTCCTTACAATTAAAGAAGTTCTGTAGAATGTGTTGATTAAAAATTCAAAATAACCATATAAACGTAGATTATTCTCTCCGCGCAACGCAAATTGCGGTAATATCCACCCAAATAACTTTATTATGAAAGCAATTATTTCGTATTATAGGATTTCCTAAATGAACTGGGTAACATCACAGTTTAATGATAAAGTTAATTTAATTATCCTGTGTACCACGAAGCAAAACCACTAACCAAACTATAATCTGATGCATTCATTATATGTAATGCATGGCACTATTTTTATTTAACTAGTTTCTGCCTATTGAAGATGGCAACATAGTGCCAAATACATATCTCGCGATATACAGTGGTGGACAAAAAAATAGGTGTATCCAGAATAATGCAGAATTTTGTTTATATGTTAGTGGAGGCATTAAATATTTATGTTTTATGCATTTGAATAGCTTGATATAATTTAAATAAAACAATTGGCTTGGACATAATAATAGGTGTAAATATTTATTACAAACAAAATGGAATATTTTTGTATTACACAAAACTATATGTATGAAATTTTTAATATTTGGTAACACGACCTTTATTCTTGAGGACTACTACGCATTGTCTAGGCATTGAGTCTACTAAATGCACATATTTTTGTACTGGAATAGAATATTGGCATTTCTTGACAACTTCTCACAATTCTGTTTTATTTTTAAATTTTTTTCCCGGCAATGAGTCCTTTACATACTTCCAGAGGTTTTCAATAGTATTTAAGTCGGGCGATTGTGCTGGCCAACTTAATATGCTCTTGTTTCGCTCAGACCATTCCCTAATATGCTTGGAAGTATGTTTAGGATCATTGTCTTGCTAGAATTTCCAAATTATGGAGATATTATCATATGCATACGGATACACGACGTAGCTCAAGAGGTCTCGATAAATTTTCTTAGTCAAAATTTCTTCAACTAGATGTATCGGACCTACACCGTACCAACAAAAACATACCCGCATCATAATACTGCCTACGTGTACCTAGATTCAAATTCTTTATTCGGTGGTCGACGAACGTAACCTCTGCCATCAGACCTAAACATATAAAACTAGAATCGTCATTCCAAAGTATATTTCTCCATTTCTCTGCACCATTAGGTTACATGTCTTTTCGAAAACTCGATTCGTTCTTTGATATTTTTTTTTGCTTAAGCAAGGCACTTTCCTCGCAGATCTCTCATTTAAATTATTATTCTGCAATCTTCGTCTGATTGTACGTGCACCTATGTTCGTACTAATCTCGTTTAAAATATTTACTGAGGTTAGAAATGGGTCCCGTTTCGCTAATCTAACGATATAGCGATCTGATTTTCAGTAGGTTTTCTAGGCCTGTCCCTATTTTTAGTATTTTTTGCTGTTTTAATGCATTCGTAATCATATTCTCTGAAAGCTTTATAAGTTTTGAATTTTTTCTGTAAGTCTTTCCTTCTCTCCACAATTGTCTTATTAAATTTCTTTCATTTTGGCTACAATGTGGTTTTCCGCCCATTTTATCTGTTAACATTAATAATAATATATATAAAAATTAATAATTTTTTATTTCTGTATAAATAAGATTAAAATTGTTATTACCTCGTTGCGTTTCCGTTGCAAAATATAAATGATGATCAATTATAGTACTTTTTCGTTGTCAAAATGATACACCTATTTTTTTGACCAGCTGTACTGCAACTGAATACGGGATTGGGCTTTTCGCTCACATACATAGGTCAAGGAATTTTCTTCTATTTATTATAACATAGTAACGTGCATTGAACATATTTATCGGGGATACCACTAAATGTTATCTGTATTACATAGTAATATGTAATATATAACTTAATGTACCAAAAATTAGTTCACACCTGTTTCTTACTTTCGAAAAATAAATGTTTTAGTTTGTTTTTCGTTCTTCTGTTGTCCATGAAACGGAAAAGCTCTTTTTTTTATATAAATCGTTACGAACACAAACAACAGCAGATTTTAAACGCAATTATGTAATTAGAAGATATTTGTTTTTAACATTTATTTAAATGTTACATAATGATAATCGATCATATTAGCAATTTACTATTTGGCCTAAAGCTCTTCACCGTGGTAGTAGTAGACTTATACTTTGGCTTAAGTTTTTCTGGAACAGTGATGAATTGTGCCGAAAGAAATGCTTTTAACACAGTGTTTTATTCATTTTTAGTTTAATAGCAAACTATGAGGTAGTAGGAATTCATAAGCATTATATTTTTTTTGTAAAGAGTTTTGGAAAGGTTGCATGTTGCAATATCGTAGGTGAGATAAATTTAAAACAATAAAATTTTGTCTAATATTTTGTAACTAGCAAAAACTCGAAATTTTTCGATATTTATATCACACCACAACTGAACAACCTGCACAGCTTTTATTTCACTTAAACCATTTATTAACTTGTTCTTGATATATACATATGTATACATATATTATGTACAATGCAGTAGGTGTTCGCATATTCGTGAAATACATTGTACACATGCAATGTTAAGCAAGTATCGAGAGTTTCATTTAATTTGAAGAACATTTTCATCCTTGAACTATTTTCAAGACTTGTTAGATTTAAACAGAATATGAATCCTACGTTCAATTACATTGCAATTACTTATTCCACAACCTACATCCCCTAGGCGTGTTAAACAACTGAACTTATTTTAGCTACAGTTCTAAATGCATATTGCATTATATATTCGTGTATCTTACTTTAGAAGGCTTATTGTTAGTGAACTTGGCATTTTATTAAAGTTTTAAATTAGTCGTTATGGTCGACATAGAGTACCTAATACATAAAAAAATGAAAATAAGTAATTGCTAATGTAAATAAAAAACAATTACGTGCATAGAGAATATTTTTCTCAACAGTTGGTACTGTAGCTTTGACTCTAAATTGGTGAGTCTTAATGGGCAGCAGGAAAGTAAAATGGTAAGACAGATCGCTGATAAAATATGTAAGAGAGTTAAGCCAGACCTTATTAATGGTATTTCCAAAACCCAGTAAGTTAGAAAAGAAGTCCACCAGTGAGATGTAAACGAAAGTGCTTTCCTCTAGAGATTAACACTTCGATATACATACATGGATACTTGGACATTTATGAAGTTCTCGCAGCAATATAAACAAGAATCTACTTACAATTAGTAGTACTTTAGCTGCTTATTGCTCACTAACATACCATCTTAAAAAGATGGGCAACGCAGATCGAGGCACATACCGATTTTGCAAATTTATTACCATCACCGCTGAAAAAGAACTTTAATTATGGTGCACTTGTCTAGGAGGAGGGAGGGGGAGAGAAGAGGGTTCAGCGTATGGGGAAGGATTTGTTCAGAATCTTATTGATTTACTATTAAAAAATAATAAAATATTGGACAAAAAATTTGAATTTTTCTCTGGATATTCGATATGGTTTTCTGTCGTTTGTAATATTGCTTTAGATAAAATACAGTTTCCAAATATGTAATTACCTTAAATTTTCAATATGTATGTACATATATGCATAATTTGTGGTAATAAAATATGTGATTGTTTTTAATAGCCTGTCAATTTTTTTATACACATTAAAATAGGTTACTTTTAGAATCCAAAAATAAAAATTTTCGGTATAACCGCGAGAAGTAGAAATTCAAAATTATTATTCGTATGGTTTTGACTAAATCGTGTGGTGACCTGAATATTTATGTAAATGGGCAGATCCAGAATTTAATGTAAAATGTTTTAGTAATTTAGGCTGTCAATAAATTTCACTCATATTATTATTAGGTAGCAAGGATCGTACACAAATCGACATCGCTATCAAAGGTCAGTACTTAAAGAATGTGAATAGTAAGATTTTTTCCTACAAACTAAACAGGGATATATACTTAATATTTAAACAAGAAACTTTCTAATTTAAGTTCACGTAAATCTATACTACAAAAGACAGAACCGTAAGCCTGTCTACCTTTTCAGTAATATTAATGACAGCAACAACTTGTTTGGCGCAGTTAAAGCCAAATCTGTAGGTTGTAATATGATTGTGCATCAAAAAATAATAGTGACATGCATAGAAACCTACTCCTATCTACGTACTAAAATCACTTTATTTGTATAGCAATTAATAATAACTCCTTAATTTATAAGAAACGAGTCAGATAGCGTGGATCGCAAAAAGGGCCGTGGTAGATTTACAATTAGAAACGAAAGGGATGTTGAAGCCGTTACGCAATTGGTAGAAAACCGTGCTCATTCTTCAGGATGACCTACATTTACATCTTTGCCGTTTCCAAGCAACCCATGAAATACTACTTATAGATAAACCAAAACGACAAAAATTTCGCCAACAATTTATTGACCGGTTTGTTGTTAATAATGCAGGTATCAAAAAAGGTTGGCTAGGGTTAAATCATGGTTTCATCTCTCTGATTATGTAAATTCGCAGAATATGACAATGTAGAGCGCAAATAATCCGCACTTTTTTCCACAGAAAATTGGAGTTTGGGCAGTTGTTTGTCTGAGAAAGATTATTGGATCCATATTTTTTCAAAATATGTCAATGGAAAATACAAAGTAAACAACAGCCAAAAATGTTTACATTTTTTGCGTGTATTAAATTCTGAACGTTAGAAAGCGGAAATCTTCATATCTTTCGTAAATATATTGCATGATGATGAATTACAGGAAGGCTCCTTCCAAAAAGATGGAGCTCGCATACACACTACCGATGAAATTGATGTTTTGGAGATAATTTTTTGGAGACCTCATTATTAGTTTAATAAGCAAAAGATTTGGCCACCACGTTTCTGCGATTTAACACCGTGCGACTTTTTTTTATGGCCGTACATAAAAAAATCTATTTTTGCAACTCCTGTTTTTGATCTTAACGATCTGCAACAAAAGGATCAGAAGTAAGACCGAAGAAATTAATAATATGCCTTGGATCCCAGAAAATGTTATTAATTCCGTTAAAAGAACTTTACACTGTAGAGACTAAGACATATAACACATCTAATTTAATTAATATAGAATTAATATAGTTATTCTTTTGATTCACACAATAGAATAAAAGGTTTCTCTTGAAAACCCTCACGACAAACTCTAATAAGGAACTTCATAGCCAGCGAGCATTAAATTTCTCCAGTAAAAACATAGTTCTTTTCAAAACCAATACATATTACATACATCAAAAGGAAAAAAAACTATGATTAACAAATATCAGGGAGATACATACAGGTTGAATCGCTTAATCAATCTCACAATCAGACATAACTGATTCTAGTCATGGCTTACTCTGAAAACTTTTCTGTTACTCAGTTGATAGTAATAAACATAATTATTTTATTAAAACATCGTTGCAGAATAATCTACAATGTAATGTTGCAAGATATTCTATCCTGGTAGTAGACAATTGTTCATTGTATGTCGGTTCACAGTTACTTACTCAAGCACTAGAAATAGCGATTACAATCTAATTTGTAATTCTTATTAGGATGTGAACAATAAAAAATCTAAATATGTACGTACAATGTAAATTTTTTGTAGAACGAGTATTGCATGAATTTCGTATGATGACATGTATTGCGTAATAATGTTGTTTGGGTACTAATGAATGTGTAGGTATACTTATACATTTATGTTATCGACGTACTTGAGCATTCTTTTATTGACATTAAATTTTTTACCGATAATATCGCATTTCTAAATTAAATTCACAAATATTTACTTGTATAAACTTGATGCACTAAAGGTAAATAACGAACGTCTGAATGAAAGATAAACACCGTTATTTATACGATTCCCATAATAAGTGTTTGGTGCCTACAAAGGCTAATAAATAACGAAACTGGCACAAATATTTGTGTGGCCACGACAACGCGCAATTTTCAGTTAAATCCTTTTAAATTTATTTCCAAAACAATGAATGAAATCAACACTCAATTTTACTTGTACGAGTTACTCTGTAGTTATTTTTCTACACACTACATTATGTATTTGCAATTTTTCTTTACTTTATACAGGTACAATATGAGAGAAAGACGAGCAGAATATATGTACGATGGAGTTACAAAGAGTAATTCGATTAAGTTGTCATGGGATATAGATAATCCGCCCAAACAAGGTAAATTACTACCTGATCGGAATCAAATTAAACAGACCAAAATAATAAAAAAAGCCACCTACATTCCGAGTCAAAAACAATTTCCTACAACATGTACAGTACTGTGCAAATGTTATCGGCCACCCCTATATATATATCTTAATATGGATGTTCATACACGTAGCATTGTGCAGAACGCAGTTTATTGAGCAAGCATTGTTTACTCAACTTATTTACCAACAACAATTCTTAGAAA
Organism: Popillia japonica; assembly: GCA_004785975.1. Classification (NCBI taxonomy): domain Eukaryota; kingdom Metazoa; phylum Arthropoda; class Insecta; order Coleoptera; family Scarabaeidae; genus Popillia; species Popillia japonica. The sequence continues at coordinate 5,966 of SMLS01073401.1, read as the reverse complement.
AGAATTGATTTGAAAAGTTTTTCTGTTTGTAAGAAAATATAAAACTTCTTTATAGCTAAATTGCAGCATGTACGGGTATTCAATTTAAATTCTAATTGAATAAATTTTTCTTACAGTGTGAATCAGTTGTTTACAAACTTGTGCAGTGTAAAGATGGTTCCCTGTGTTAGAATATAGCGCCAAGAAAAACAGAAATTTAAAGGTTTGCCTTAATGCTCAAATGAATAAGTTTTTATAAATTATTTTTAAATTAATGTGTTTAATTTATAGTTTAGAAAAAGAAGGTAATATCGTACGAATTTCACAAGAGACTCATTCCAGAGTAATTTTTTTGCATCAGACTGGAAAATCTCAACGGGAGATTCAACGAGAGCTTGATCATAGTGGAAGTGCCATACAGAACATTATAAAAAAGTATGAGGAAACAAAATCAATTGCCGATAAACGAAAGTCCGGCCGAAGGAAAAAACTGACCCAAGCCCGTCAACAATACCTTAGACTGCAGTCTTTAACACAAACTTCTAGAATTCTTACTGCAGAATTACAGGCCACAAATGGAACGTCAGTCCATGCTTCTTCTATTCGTAGGTCTCTTAAGAAGAGCGGGTTGAAAGGCTCTGTGGCTGTTAAAAAGCCTCTGTTACGGCGTGGAAATAAGCAAAAGAGACTCAGGTATGCCAAAGACCATCGAAAATGGACAGTGGAAACATGGAAACGGGTTCTCTTCACTGACGAATCCAGATTCGAATTATTAGGAAATAAACGAAGACAATTTGTTCGTCGAAGACCTGGAGAGGTTTACACTGAGCAATGCATTAAGTGTAGCATGAAGCACGGTGGAGGTGCACTGCACGCGTGGGGCTGCATGTTTTCCAATGGTGTTGGAGAATTGGTCAAAATTGGAGGCAAATTAACCGCGGTAGCCTACTTGGATATTCTAAAAAAATATGCAAATCCATCCGGCACCAGATTAATAGGTCTTGGTTTTGTAGTTTTGCAGGATGGGGATCCTGAACACACCGCTCGAATAGTCCAACACTATTTGGACGAACAAGAAAATGAGGGAGTGCTTGGAACATTGAATTGGCATCCACAGAGCCTGGACTTAAACTTGATTGAACAATTATGGGAATACTTAGATCAAAAAAAGGGTTGAAACGCAACCTAGGAACCTACGTGAGTTGTTTGCAGTGCTAGAGGACGAATGGAGTAAAATTCCTCAGGAATTTCTGCAAAAACTGTTTTTCTCACTACCTATGCGTATTAATGAAGTATTGAAAGCGGAAGGGGGGCACACGAAATATTAATTATTATATGCAATAAATAAGCTTTTTATATTGTTATAATATTTTTGATACTTTCTGATAAATATTAGATGTTTGTAAACAAAAGAAGTTGTGGTTTTCTCTTATTTTGATGGTGGCCGATAACATTTGCACAGTACTGTATGTACGTACATACTTCAGACATGAAAAAGTAAAAGCGACATACATATATAGTAACGGTCCGGAAATAAACTCTATTACCGCAAGGTTACCTTTTCCCACAAACTGAGAAAACAAACTGCCTCCCCGAAAACGTTATACATATACGTAAAATTACGACTTGCCCAAAAATATCCAACTCTATGCGCCCTCTGTAAAAAGCAGGCGGTACTAAACATCTATCTTTATATTTTATTCATGAAAGCGGCTCAAGGCCAAGTGTCTCGCATTTTAAACTTTAATTCCATTTGACAATGAAAAATCACTCATTCTTACCTTCAAAAATATTAATGGTTTACATGCAGGAGTCTATAAATAAAGAGATAATGCCCGCGAATATGAAAAACTCGAATTTTACGAGTCATGATTCAAATACGTATTTCTTGATAAAGGTCGTATTAATAAAGCCTTAGATTGAACCAAATAGGTTACAGTTTCGTAGAAACATTATGGTTTTATTACAGGTTAAGTTCACTTTTCTTAATGACTAAAATTGGATTGTAAGCGTCACCTTCAGAAAATAATGCCTCGGTAAGATGTAAGATGAGGCATCGTATCTCACAAATTTAAACTATTATATATACATAATTGAAAACAGTTACTATTAATACTGAAAAATGGTGCGTTAGAACGAAAGCCATACAAATTTTCAACGATTATTTGGAAACTAACTTTCGAAGACCAGAAGAAAATTAATAATTGGGAAGGTTTAGCATTTACTTCGATTTAAGGATAGCAAAAAGATATCAATAATACTCCATCAAAAAATCACAAGTTTCTATTACGAGTGCTTCTGGTTTTGGCTGCGTCATAGTAGTGTAATTAACGGGATGTAACACAGAGCCTCCCAAGCGGAAAGCCTGCTATTTATATTAATCAGCGACAACAGAAGTGTTACACCAAGGAGTAATTTGAAATTGATTTTTTGGCATCAAAATTACTATATTTAAAGCATGCTATGATAAAAATGTCAACTTTTTATCTTTGCTAGTTTTTGCGAAAAAAAAAGAAATTTTCTTACTTTTCTGCTTAGAGATTCATGAGAGCTGACTAATATAGAAAAGTTTAGTTATTGCGTGCCCGTCTACAAGTGTTAAGCTTAACAAAGGCCTAGAGATGGAAGACGTCAAAATTATCACCGACAGGGGGGGGGGGGGGGGATTGTTGCCTATGGAGATGCTGGTTTGTCCTATCGCGAAATTGGTGGTCATGTAAATTGTACTGCAATGACGGTAATGCGTGTGTGTCATGTGTGGACATAAGAAAGTAAAAGAACAGGAAGAAGACCAACTGGTCAATCGAGGCACACATGTCAAGATAAGTGCTTCAGACAACTGCTTGAACTGGTGCAGAGAACGGCTCTGCATTGGGAAGCAGAATGCCATAATGACGTCTTCAGCGACGAATCGCGATTCTGTCTAGATATGCACAACGGCCGTAAAAAAAAATGTCACAAATATTTTTCGAATAGGTTACTGTTATGCACAGTACTATGCTGGTATTTCCGTATAACTGGAAAAGCTCATAATTTTTTAACCAGTTTGAATGCGGTGTTAAATAAACTCGACCTTAGATACATATATTCCTAAAGACAAAAATCTAAAATTCCATTAAAGTTTCGATTCATTTAAAGTAGACGGTTTCAAAGTAGACCACGCCAATTTTTTTAGCTAAAACGACGTTGAAAATTACTGTCATTGGCAGTTTTTTGTCGAATTTATAAAATTATAGCACGTGGCATTATTGATATTAATGGTACCAATATGGGTGGCTCATTGTATAAAATAAATTTGAGCTTGTACAATTTTACACAGGCACTCATGTTCCCAAAGAGGATGCAGATTAAAAATTGGCAATAATAACCGTAATGGAGAGGTGGCAGTGTTAAATAAACTCGAGCTTAGACATATTCCTAAAGCCAAAAATCTAAAATTTTATTAAAATTTCGATTCATTCAATAGACGGTTTCAAAGTAGACTACGCCAAATTTTCTAGCTAAAAGGACGTTGGAAATTACTGTCATTGGTAGTTTTTTGTCGAATAGTGATGAATGTTGTGGTCTTATGACAGCTCTACTAACTCATTTATTACTTGCACGTTTTCGATAATTTATGAGTATGACTTAAATTTGTGCTTTTAAGTGCTGCACATGTAATTCTTTGGGACGACCAAGTATGTTGGCAATTTTACGAACTCAATTTAGCATCTTCTTCCATGCCTAATACAACATGAAGTATTTTAATTATATCTTTCTTTTCCACACACACACACACTAAATCCGTGTTATTTATAAATATATGTAGTAATACAAGTTGTGTATTGTTAGGGTGGATGACTAAACGAGATAAGCCGCTGTATCGCGGACAGTATCTATCCTGTGATAGTACTTGTGGCCTAGATGGAAATGTTCATTGTCAATTTTATCGCTAAGACATAACCGCAATGATCAAAGAAAGAAAAAGTCAAGTTATCTATTTTGTGTTCAGTTGATACTGCCTTTGACTATTTGAAACGCTTTTTACGAATAATGAGGCCACATACATATGTATATGCTACTACTTTACCTCGAGGGCTTGCAGAATGCAATTCCACCAAGCCGTTATTTCACAAGAAGAGTTTTCTCTGCTTGGTTCAATGATTACGTGGCACTGGAAGTTTATGCGAACATGTATTTTATAGAATTGGGAAAGTGCAATAACAGGGGTGCTTATATGTCAATGCTTGACGAGGCACATTAGAAAACACAATTATTGGACCTTACTTCTTTCACAATCACTAACAAGCAATGTATTTCTGGAATTTTTTTGCAATAAGTTGCCAGTTTTGTTAGAAGTTCGAACCAAACAAAATGTGTTGCTTCAGCTACACAACTCCAATACATTTTTATTTTTAATTTTCGGCGACACTAGGATGAAATATATTCAGGTGGATATATAGGAACCGGAAGCCTCTTTCGCTATTCAACGATGTCGACTTAACTTGTCTAAATCTTTATTTGTGGGTGCGCGAGTACCCTTTTTCTTTCAAATGAGGTTTATCACAAGAGAAGTCCTTAGCTGATTATTATTGTACAAACTAACACACCTCATTATGACAAATAAACGTAATTAGTACATTTCCAGATAAATAAAAATAACTTTAGCTGATATCAAATCGGGATGAAGTAGTTATACTGGATTTGAAGTAGTAAACGTTATTCTAGGATTAGATTCGAATGAAGCTACTTATTTGGTTCGTATATTATTATTATGTTGTTGGTAATTGTACATTTGATATAATCAATTAATTGCAAATTATTATAATTTAATGACTTTCGTTCATATATAAAGCGTGAAATATTCGGCATGGATAACGTAACCAATATTTTAGAAATGTATTTCAATTGACACTAAACAATAATTATTCTCGACGCTAGGGTAGTATGTATAATGGGTTGCCTACCGTATAATGCTTTGACCCGATTATTTTAAAATGCAACATAGCGATATGTTGCATAGTAAAATAATAGCACTGTATATCATACATTTTAAGTTAAATGAAGATTTTTGGTTAAGTTTGTAAACCTTAATTGTTTTTCAGGTCACTTAGCATGATGCAAGTGTAAAGAGACGTACTGTTATCTTTATAATGCGCACGTGCCGTTATTTTCGTGAAAACAAAAGTTGTGTATTAGTTTTTACTCCCACAACGACCGATTATCTTCCTAATGTTGATATGTATAACAAGAAAGGTGCACTTTGTCTGCCTGGCCGTTGTTTCCTTGAGTATCAATTCGTTCTCTAGAGCGTATGACTCCCTTTATCTCCTTGTTACGATATCAATTGCAATATAGCTTATAGAACGGGAATCAAATATCGCAATTCACCTGATAAGTGCTGTGGCTCACACATAAATATTTCAATAATATTAACAGGAAAAAAGATAACTATATGTTACACAAAGTCTGATATCTGAATCTAATCTTGAGGATCACATACTAATGTAAGAATTGCAAACTAGAAAGAAGTGTATGCGTTTGGTACCGCTACCAAAGCACATAAGATATTTCTTGTTATAAACTTGGCCCTTGTTGCTAGAGGAGCTGCTGCGAAGGAAAGATTCAAAAGCAATTCTAAACTAAGGCAACGACTCAGATCGTGATTCACTATTCGTATTGCTGCATGGCCAATGTTTTATCCTTCAGATATCGGAAGAAAATCAATAATTAATAAACAATATAAACAAGTATTATTTAAATATTGATTTAAATCTAGAGTGGAAATAATTATTTGTTGTAACGTATTTCCACTCTGTTCTTCCTGCGTAAGCAGCAATAAATCTCCAATTCAATTATTATAGGATATTGATTACAGGTAATTCGATTCGAGTACCCAATGCCATCGCATCAAAAACTAATAGTATTAGGTAGTCACGCGTCTACTGAAATTTCCATCTTGTCTACAATTTACGTGGGATGTATTGTTTAACGTTGTTAATAGATGG
>SMLS01073399.1:0-13528 GCA_004785975.1 Popillia japonica | reverse complement strand
CGACGGAACAAATTCTTCCCTTACAAAATACAGGTTTTATATCAGCTTGGCGAGGATGATTATGACAGAAGGATACAATTCTGTGAAGTGATGACTGAGCAAATAAGAGAGCAAATGCACTTAATTTTATAAAAAACATTTGCTTTAGTGACGAGGCAAGTTTCTTTGTAAATGTGTGTTTGTTAATAAGCGTAATTGTAGATATTGGGGCAATGCCAATCCACACGTTTTTCGTGAGGAGCACACACAATTTCCACAAAAAATTAATGTATGAGGCGGAATTCTCGGAGACAAAATTATTGGTCCGATATTCATGAAAGAGAATTTAGCTGGTGACATTTATTTATATCTATTACCAAATGTGATAGATTCCCTTATAATGGAATCTGTAGAAAACCAAACCGATCAAGATGGAAATTTGTTACTAGATGAAGAAAACCCATTTTTTCAACAGGACGGAGCTCCACATTATGCTCTGCCGGTAAGAATTTGGCTCAATGAGAGGTTTCCTGATTAATGGATCGGAAGAAGACGCGCTATAGAATGGCCAGTGAGATCACGAGACTTAACGCCCAATGACTTTTTTATGGGGCCATCTAAAGACAGCAGTGTACAAAACCCAACCTCAGAATATTCATGATGTTAGGCGTAGAATAGTGGAGAACTGAGAGCGAATTACCCAATAGATGTTTCAAAAAGTGCAGCCACTTTTTGAAACTGCTGGAACTCAGCAGTGGCTTTACCATTGCTTTGCCAATAACGGGTAGTATTTTGAACAGCTGTTGAATTAAGTACAACTTCATTCTGACGCTAATAAAATAATTTTCACAAAATTGCTGATTTTTAATTTTTAAACTTTAAAAGAGCATACATTGAAGAAAAATCATCCGCTTTAAGAAAATAAAGCGCTAAAAGATTGCTAATAGCAAAACCTTTTCAAAGATGTGTCACTCGTTCCGCCTTCCTAATCGAACTTTTCGATATGATTTTCAATCCCCCTTAGGGGTTCATATTACGGGGTCGCAGATACACGTAAAATTTGTCCCCCCGTAAATTTAAATTGACCTATCTTTTTGTAAAATTCAATTCAAGGTATTTTAAATGTTATTCCCGGCGGCTAGTTTTGAATTGAAAGCCCTGTATACCGTGTGTCTGATGTAAATAATTATTATAGTACTCAACTACATTTAAAGTAGGATCTATGAATTTGCATAGGGTGACCACTAGCTCAGACTGCCGATAATATCTAAAGTCTGTTTGTGTGTCTATTTTAAATGTGACACTAATTCGTATATATTTAACAATTATAGTACACATTTCTGTTTGGTGATTTCGTGTCTAGTGGTGGGTTAAACTGTGCACACAATACAAACCCTGTTCAATGTTGGCGTTTTGCCAAACTTACCTATCCATATGTGTAATAGCTTAATTCTGTGTGCATATGAAATAAAAGCGCACTTACGATAGTTTATATGTGATTATGATGCCATTGATTTTGAAATGAGTACACAATTCTTTCGAAAATATATAGCATTTAACCGCATCTTTAAAACTATAAAGGCTTATTTGTCGTTCCTAGAAATTAAAAATTACCATTAATAAATCTTCACAGTCTAACATATCACAGACGAGTACAGAAGAATAGTGGGATGAAGGAAAATTAGGATTCATTATAGAAACTCTAAACTTGTGTTTGTTATAACGAGCATTGATAGAACTTTTCTATGTTTCAGTAGGGCCTTGATTGCAGTCTGTGGAAATTTAATGCAGCGACATTAAAACCGGTGACATTTTAATAGTAGAAAGAGAAATGTGTTCAATTTCACAGAGCGTATTTTTCACTGCCCTTAACGTTTAGTTCAGCTATAATTTAGACGTTGAATTGACAGGATACTGCAGCTAGGTTGTTATAATTCTTACGTGATGTAGCAGAAAGTTATATCTGCAGTCGCATGTAATTCTATAGTTTGCTATATGCCTTGAAAAAGCTTTCTTTGAATATTATTGTATTTAAACATTAATTTAGGAAACAAATTGTACATCACAAATGATTCAAACGAGATTCAGAGTAATTAATTGACAAATTATTTTTTATAATTATTTGCTTTTTCTGACAAAGCAGCTTCCGTGGTTATACATATTATGTGATACTGTGTATTGATGATTACCGAAGCCTTTGTTCAAATTCTATTTAGTCTAATTAATCCGCAGTATTACTTACTAAAATACTAAATTTTTGGATTCAATTTTCGACCAATCAAAATTAATCCTTTTATGTCACATGTATCAGGATATCCAATCAACATTTGATTATACTGATAACTACCCCGGAGTGTTATCACTAGCGAGTGTTATCACTAGCGATAACACCCCGGCTGTCATCTGACTTAATGTCATATCACTGCTTATGTAAAACTTGACAGTTTCAAATTTAATTTTCGAAATGTCACGATTTGGAGAACTAAATAGTGAAAATATAGATAAATTGGAAACAAATTCAGCAACTTCTGCAAGCTCATTTAGTTTCTCAAATTGTACTTTCAATAGTTGTTCTTTTAATAAATAAATGTTAACCTTAATTTAAAAAGCCAAAAATTTTCTGACCAAATATCCCACGGACAGAGATAAATCCTCATAATTTTATTAGTTTCCTCGAGCACCCTACGGCGTCGGGATGTTACCAAGCAACGTGCTCTCGGAAACTAATAAAATTATTTCGTGATTATCACTGTCCTAGGGATATTACTACTGATAATTTTCTTAAAGATTTTAAATATCCAGAACGCAGTTACGGTTTCTAGTGATCAACTACCCGTAGTACATCTTGGCAGATTAAGAGTTATGTGATAATACATACACATTTATTAAGACCATATACATATGTACATAACTGGAGGAACATTAAGGTTAATTCCGAATATAGGTATGTATATGTGGCAATTGATTTGGGGGAACCTATATATTCATCTATTGTATATTTTTGCATATTTCCTTTGCCATTTTCTAAAAATAAATTCTTCAATACTATAGTAAGTATATTGTAACAATTTTGTTTCAATTGTGAAATATTTCATGAAAATATTGACGCTGAAAGGTATGTAAAAATCTTTCTCTAGGTATGTCAGTAAGTACAGAATAAAGGTATTTAAATAGATTAGATCTGAAAAAAATCGTTTGCCGGAATAGCTTCTGCCAACTAACCCACTTGGCACTTATTATACTTATACTACTAATACAGGCAAAATATATAATGAAGGAAAATGAATGTCAACGTGGGACGTAATATTAATATTTTTAGGCGTTCGTAGTTTCATTGGTTGAAATTCCGTACAAGGCTTCCATTGTTGTATGAAATATTTACTAATTTATATCCCAACAGTAATTAATCTATAATCGGCCCTACAAATTCCAACCCAATGGCATATTGTCATGACTAGTACCACTCATTGAAGCAAACTTTATTCCTATGAACGTCTTCCACGCGGTATGATATTCATTGTAGTCGTTTTTGAAGTTAATTATTTATGTATCTGCCATATATACAGCTTACTATGGAAGACGCATTTAACAAACAACGCATTATAACAGCAGGCATTATGAACCTGTGCGAAATTCTCGCAAACTGCTTTACATAACCACTTCAACGGCTGAGTGCATCATTCTCCATTCATTCTGTAATAACTTGTTAACATGTCGGATGCATTTGGGAAAACAGTTCATCAGTCGAATCCTATTATACATGCATACAGATGTGTATATAAATATGAGAAGCACTACTGCATAGTTTCTTGGGACAAAGAAAACAACAAATGTCAAAACTATTACACACAAGAACATAATTCCATTAGAGTTAAAGATTATCAATTCGTCCAATAACAAGTCGTAAGTTAAATTCTTCTGCTTGAAATTTATTTACTGCTTTCTTTACGGCTACATGTTCTTGCATGTATGTATGTATATCTCACAATGAGTGGGATAGCAGTCATAAAAATGAAGTTGTAAAAAATTAATTCTAGCATACGGCTCTTCTTAACAATTTTTCATTGACGAAGATCATTGTCTATTGTAGAGTCGTGTATTAGTAGAATGTGATTAGAACTATAGAGTAGAAGGTTATGATAAAGTAAATGATGATTGAAGTATGATTTAAATTATTATAACTTTTTAGCAAATTAAGTTAATAAGAAAACAATAAATAAAATCTAATTGCTTAAGGAATGGGAAACTACTGTATCTATGGGAAGCAAATACGTTGTAATTACAACTGTTGACACAAGTGTCAAAACAAAATCAAAAACTCAAGTGGACGTAGAGTCCAAACGACTCAAACTGCAGTAGCATGTATTTATAAAGAAGAATTTCTGTAGTTCTAGATAAAGAATTAGGGATGTCCAAGTAGCAGAGGTTGTTCGTGTAAACCAGGACATAGCCAAGAGTAATTCACTAGCAATCTTCAGTGCAAATGAGATATCCAAGCGACGAGTGTATCCATATAAACTGAAAATGCTGTTTGAGGTAAAGGATGCAGATTTGAACCCGAACGGTTATCCCGTATTTTACGGACAGACAAGACACTTTTTACTCTGAATGGTGGAGTCAAGACTCAAAACTGTAGAATCTCGTCTGCAGAACATCTACAAGAAACTGTTCAAGGAAATCTTCATGTCAAGAAAGTCCCTGTTTGGTACGGTTTCACACCTGATTTTATCATTGGGTCCTGTTTCTACGAGGAAATTCGGAATGGAGAAGCCGTATTTGTAACTGTGAACGGTGAACGATACATGCAAATGTTAGCAGATTATGTTATTCCACAGCTGCAATACGAGCACCACGGAATTGACTGGAATCATTTTTATCCAGGCTGAAGTACCCCCGCACACTTTCCGACCAGTGAAAGAAACGTTTCTAAAGATCGTGTGTTCAGCAGACATTTCACAAATTCATGCCCACCGAGAAAATCTGATCTTACTGGCTGGGAGATTATTTAGATTAGATTGGATGCATTTAGCGTACCATTGGTATTGAACAATATTGCAACACATACAAAAGAAATAATATAAAATACAATAACAAACCAACATGCAATGAGTGATAGTTTGACTATCAAAACATAATCTAACAACGGAATATTTGACAAAAGGAAAGCAGTAAGATTCAAAACAAAAATGCAAAAAAATATAAAAAAAAATGTTGAGCTTGCAAATTACCGGGTGGCCCGGAGTAACCCAATCCGAGACTCACCATCACTCGCAATTAATAAAGTCCTCAATCGGGTAAAAGCAGTTGTAATTAAAAGATCTCGGAGACACCTTTTAAAATGGTTTGCCCGAGACTCCCTCAGGCAGCCGGCTAATGCGTTGTATATTTTAATTCCCAAAATTACATATGTGCGATCTGTGATACTTCCCAGACCTTGCCAAGTCGCTGTATCGTGATTTTTATTTTCGTGTATATACATCGTCGCCGCCTGTATATTGTATACTGTCGGAATACCCAATGAATCAAAATACTGTCTACATGATTCCCGTTGGGGCAGATTGCAGATTATGCGTACAGATCTTTTCTGCAGCAGTAATATACGTTTAATATTTGTATTGACACCCAGAATAACAAGCTGTAGCCCAGACGAGAGCCAAACTACGCGAAATATATCAAGATAGCTACAAATATCATAAAGTTGGTTTTAATGAATTTCGTAGGGTAACAAGGATAGAAGTAAAAGCTATATTGAAGTCACTAAAAAAAGTTGGAGATGTAGCGGGCGATGGAACACAAAAATTTTTAGGAATGCGTGCCTAGTCACATGAAAAAGTTCTGAAAATCGTTGTAAAAAACCAATTGTCCGAATATTGTGATAAAAATAATATATTGGTGGCGAATCAATCGGGATTCAAGCAAGCTCGCTCATACGAGACGGTAATAGTAGACATTTGTGATAAATGGTTAAAATAAATGGACAAAGGTAAAACCATCATTGCAGTTTTCTCGGATTTTAAGCGAACTTTTGAAACAGTCAACAGAGAGTTATTAAAACAATAGAATAGAACTTTTATTTAATTTAGCAATTTTATTTAGCAATAGCTAATATTATTACATGTAATTTACATTAATATTTGTCTAGAACATACTTAATAACTAATCTCTTCAATGTATTTAAATTTTCACTATCTTTTATAAACCCCGGCAACTCATTGTATAATGCGATACCACCAACAAAAATACTATTAGTTGTTTTTTGTCTATTATATGGTTGTACGAAAAGGTTGTTAGTATTCCTCCTATAATGGTTGTGAATTTCACCAACATACTGTATCCTATTTCCTCAATACTCGAGTACACTACCCAGCTTAATTTTATGAATAAAAATTAATGCCCTATAAGTTACTAGCTGGTTAACATTCATGATATTTAACGTATTCAACATAGTGTTTATTGGCGTATATCGGCTGCATTTTAAAATTACCCGCATCGCTCTGTTTTGGACTTTTTGTAATTGTTGCAATTCACCTTTATTGGGCATCCACCAAACAGTTAAACAAAATTGTAGGTGTGGAACAATCAATGCCTTATATAATCTAAGCATAATATATACCGACATTTGTCTTCCTATTCTATAGAGTAAATTAACTTTTTTAGTCATTTTGTTAGTTATATATTTAACATGTTCCTTAAACTATGTTTATCAATTATTCCCTACACCTAAGTATCTAATATGATCTACTTTATATATATCGATGTCGTTTATTTTTATTCTAACTGTATTCTAACTACTTAACTTATAACTTCCAATACACATAAACTTAGTTTTATTAATATTAATACAAAGAGGCTTTTTGCAAAGCCATACGAAAAGTCTTTCAAGTTCATCATTCAACGTATTCACCATACTTTCACCATTATTTCCACTAATATATATATAATATATATCATTGTATCGTCAGCAAACATACATATATCACAATTTTGACTAACCAACACCATATCATTTATGTAGATGTTGAACAACATTGGATCCAACACTGTTCCCTGTGGCACTCCATGTTTTGTTTTTTGTTTATCAAACAAACATCCGTTGTATTTTACTTTTTGATATGTATCTTCTAAATAACACGAAAACCACTTTTTAACCGTCCCATTTATCCCCAGAATCCTAATTTCTTTATTAATAACGATAGTTAAACCCAGAAGCCTACAACTGCTCACAGCAGAAGGTACCATACCTTCCATCTATGTTATCATTTCGATCAAAAAATAACAATTTAGTCTTCTTCCAATTCAAAATTAATTTATTATGGGAAAACCAGCTATTCAATTCGTCGAGAGCTGGCCCACAATTTTGAAGAAGTTTCTGGTGAGTAGAATCCGTTATAATCAAACTGGTATCATCAGCATATAAGACCACCTTATCTGGGACAAATCGTTCGACAAATGATAAAAAACAACGGACGCAAAATTGATCACTGTGGCATTCCCACCATACTATCTATCGACGAAAACCGAGAAGATTCCAAAGCACCATTTCCATCCATATAACGTAGTACCTCCGTATAATAAAGCTTCTCCTCTCACTCCGTAAGCGTATAGTTTGCTTTTACGAATACTATGGTCCACCATGTCGAAAGTCCTGGTCAGATTACAACCAAAGAAAGCGACATGTTTGCCTGAATTAATGTTATGGAAGATGAAGTTAATCGTATCTGTAAGAGCTGTGGTTGTCGATTTGTTACTTAAATACTCGTGCTGATCCGATGAAAGTTGGTTGTGAACTACCAAGAAGTTCAGCAATTGTGTTTTCACGAGGTTTTACCTTTTTATGCAGAATGCTGTGTACAATTTGGAGGAAAGGTTGGTAATCTTATAACAATAAAATGGAGGTCATATTAAGCAATTGTCTTAATAGGTATTGGGCATACTAAATCCGATTCCTCAAGCAATTAGATTTCATTTATTTTTTCTTATTAACTTAATTTGTTAAAACGTTACAATATATCTCTTACTTTATGATACCCCTCATATGTATTTAATAGAGTTACAGTAGAATTACATTTTGTGACGTACGGAACTTAAGCGTTACTTCTGAAACACGACAATTTTTCTCGTCACAAGAAAAATTCGGAAAAGACGTTTTGAATTAAATTTAACCTCCTCGTCCCTAGCATTGATGTGAAATTCTTATATTGAATCATGAACTACAAAATAATGCTAAGTATTACAATACTACTGCTCTGATGAGTGCTGTAAAGTTTTGAGTAAACTCACTGTATCTAATAGAAATTGCTGCCGTTCTACTAAAATGAACCATACACTAGTTGTGTTTGAATTTGATGCGAAAATCATGAAAAAATTATAAATGCGAATTTTGCAACGATGCGATGCTTAAAACATTTAAAAAAAATGGAAATTTAATTATAAACTTTTACCCATAATGCGTTAAATTTGCTGTCAAGTAGTGTATTAGTCTGTCATTTTGTGTGTTTATATTTTTAACAATGACAATGAGAAGTTATGTTCATTATTCTTACACCTATGTATAGTTCGTTTCACCATATTTTGAGCCTGAAATCTGTTCTTCAAATACTTGATTGAAGCAATTTCTTCACTTAAATATGCTTGAGTTGCGTGTCTACAACGTGTACGTTTTAGAAACGTTGAAGCAAGTTTTAGTTCATATTTTAATGAAAATTGTTATTACTTACGTAATTCTTCTTCTTTCTATTTCAACGATATAGCAGACAAGATATTAAACCAAGGCTTTTGTGGAATAGAAACTTTGAAGAATGTATAGAATTTGAGTCAAAGTCTCATATTGAGTTGTTGCTTTGCACTTGTTTCGCACCGAGGTTTTGTTACGTAATGTTATTACATCCTAACGTCTGTTATTACAGATTTTTGTAATGTGACAGTTGTTATGGTGAGTTGGGGTAAGAATGCATTTTTGATTAGTTGGATATTACCACAAGACAACATGAACAAATAAAAACTGAATTTGACTACATATTAAAAATAGCATTATTAACATATAAATTACATACTTACGTTATTGATATTAGGTTTTAATGTAATTAGCCCTCCAAACAAATTGTTTATATACGTAGTACCTACACGTTTTCGACCTTGCCCCAGTAGCGGGGCAATATCGAATAAAGTCATAGAAAGCCATATAAGTGGTTTATTGGTAGATGCGAGGCTAGATCGAATTCAGGACAAGTCTTTGAGCAATGTTATACCTTTTCTATAAAACAAATTAATAATTTTGCACTTGTTTTTTATTTGAAGGTATTCGAACTTGCCCAGCATATATAATATAAAAGGCAAATTCATAAGGGTAAGGAATAGAGAATTTTTATTCCTTGCTTGCTCTTCCTGAAGGTGGTTTGTTCTGCGGCACGGGCAGATCTAAATTTTGATGCGCAATTCTTCTTCTTTCGTAATTACGAACCATTTTAAAAAAAAACTAAAACAAATATACATGCGTTTTTTTATTTTTTAGTATAAAAACAAGTTGAAAAACTTTAATCGATCTTGCCCCGTGCCAAAATGTGAGGGGTAAGATCGAGCATAACAATAAACTGATCTCAATGTTGACGTTAGTCACTACAGCTAACCATTAAGACGGTTTTCTTTGCATATCTTGATTTAAAACACAGCATATTGTTTACTTACCGTTTAGTACAAAATTTTATAATCGGGGCAAGTCCGAATACATTTAAGCGCAGTGCAAACACTAAACAACAAATTTTTACGCGTTTTACACGTTTAGAGATTTCGCGGATTAGCTTAACGCGTGCGCGAATGAGCTCTCTTCAGAGCGATGCGACGGCAACATCACCAAGGCGCGTGTGCAGTTGCTACAGCCCTTGTTCGGTCTTGCCCTGCGTTCGATCTTAACCCAACTCACTAGTTATATTTTGCGAAAAGGGTTTGTCATATATTTCTTATTTTTAGTTAACTGTTTAATCAGTTAATTAAATGTAAAAATGCTTGGCACCGTTGAAAAAAGAGATAGGCAGCAAATTAGTAGAAATATAATAGAAATTCAATACAGATGTAAATGAATTCCTTGACCGTCCAGAAACTTGTTCAGTGATGTTTTGCAAATGTTTTTTCAAACAAACCAATACGTGTTAATAGTTCATACACATTTGAAGCATTTGTGACAAATGCCAAATTTTATTTATTTTTAGGTGATTACTTCCGTCTCGTTTAAACTCTATAAACTCACAGATTTTCTAAAAAAAAAGAAAACGAAACAAATGCTTCAATTTAAGAAAACGTATGATAGAGTG
Organism: Popillia japonica; assembly: GCA_004785975.1. Classification (NCBI taxonomy): domain Eukaryota; kingdom Metazoa; phylum Arthropoda; class Insecta; order Coleoptera; family Scarabaeidae; genus Popillia; species Popillia japonica. The sequence continues at coordinate 3,242 of SMLS01073399.1, read as the reverse complement.
CATCAAAGAAAGTGCTTTCCCATAAAATTCGAAAGAAAGGAGAATACAATTCAATTTATCTAGAGGGCAACAAAGTGGGGTACTTGTCGAACGAAATGTAAACGAATGTATCGAATTCCAAACTTCACCAACCTTCGGCTGTAGCAATATTTACTATTATCCTAATTGAAACGATGTGCTGTACTTATTCTCTCTTTGTTGCGTATCTTTCGCTGTACATATTGGAAGATTACCTTATTTTAGTAGCTATTCACGGAATTTTAAATATTCAGCTTCAATTTAAATTTTTGTCGCACCGCACGTAATATGTATGTGTACTTATATACTCGTTATATCCTTCTCATGACTTTAATCTGCAACGGGAAAGTCTCACAGTAGCCGCATTTTTTCACATGCAAGAATTTTCAGTTTAATTAAAGTAAAATTACTACGTGTAATATAATTTTTTTTAACTTTAATATTTCAAAATCAGAGTTATATGGTAATTGTTTGCAATGCTTAGACAACGCATTTTCCGTGGTTATCTTATGTGTTACAGTGTAAGGTTCTGAAATAATAAAGTTTTAATTCGCAATCGAGCTTAATTTTACTGGAAAAGTATCTGAAAATAGATCATGCACACATACAACTGCTATATGTACAGAACTTTCACTTAGAATCAAAACCCACGCATCTCTCACGTAAGATGACGTACATAATATGTTGGTAAAACAAATAAATATCCCACATTAATTGTAATGACAATGAAAACAAGAATTGTTGTTTTAGATTATCATAATAGTGTTTACACCGAAGCATATTACAGAGGCACATTACAGAAGTGGTCACGAAATGATAGTGGAAATTGGAATTATTCTCTACAAAGGAATTCACTGAGGCATTCCCAGATTTTGATATTGGTTACGATGCAGTGAAACATCGCAGGCATGTTATAATTCATCGTCTTGAAGAAAGACATTACATTAGCAAAAAAAAACTTACTGGCAGACCTACAAAATCAACCGAAAGTGTCTTAGATGATATTCCTGGAAGAATGGAACGTACTCCGCAAAAATCTGTACAAATTTATCTAACCAGACAGGTATTAACTAATTACATGTTTTAATGTTACGAAGTCATTATCGTTCTGTTTTCTTTTAGGGCTTTCTGTGCGAACCACTTACAAAAAAGCTCGTTATGCTCCCTTATAAATTAACAGTAGATAGTACAATAATTACTTCTATTTGATTTTAAACGCAGGGTTATATTTTGGTAGGGGTTTCATGTACATACATTTCAATAATAATGTTCTCGACTTGATGTTCTTTAGTGATAAAGCTTGGTTCCATCTTTCAGGGTACATTAATTCACAGAACTACAGAACTTGGTCTACTGACAATCCATATGAATTTGTCGAAACTAATTTACATCCTACAAAAATAGGAATATGGGTAGCAATGTCCGGGCGACGAATTATTGGACCAATATTTTTCAATGAAATCATTACAGCTGAACGACACCGTGCCGTATTAAACAAATTCATATCACAACTACACGATAATGAGCTACAACAAGGTTTCTTTCAACAAGATAATGCCCTCATGCACAGCTAGATATAGGCAGGGACATGTCAGACAATTTTTTGATGATACACGCTCTCCAGACCTGATACTATTAGATTTCTATTTGTTCGCTAATTTAAAAATAAAATCTTAAGAAATAGATTACACGATTTAGAGGAACTTCAAGAAGCTCTACAAGAAGAAATAAATAATATCACCAAAGGAGAACTGCAAAATGCATGTGAAAATTTAAAATACGGAGTAAATGTTTGCTTAGACAACAACGGAAACCAGTTTCAACATTTATTGTTCTATCAGATTGTTAGGGGCATCGCTTAAATTTTCAAAGATTGCGTGTAATGTAAGTAGGCCTTCTCCACGTTACGTAGTCTGCTTAGAGTAGTTTGAATTGCTTTTTTAAAGTTTGTGCCAACTATAGGACAAGCGGCTAATTAAGGACAGATTTATGTATTCATTGTTCTAATCTTGAGGATGGTAATAAGTTTAGAACAGCAACCAATTTTTCCCTTGTTTCAGACGTGTAAGTGTTTTCGACTAAAATCAGTACTGTGATATTTGCGTTCATTTTGTTTCTATACCTTGTCTATTCCTAACTGCTTCTGAAATATAACTATAAACTAACTGATCTTTAAAATTAGCGTTAATTTCTACTTTACAAGAAATACTTTTTAGAATAAGGGAAACGCGAATATCTCCAATATCTCCCAATATGTTAAAAACCAAATATGAAATAGGATAAATAGGACTTTCTCTATAAAAACGAGAAAACGGTTAAGTGGATGGGAGTAAAGTACAACAGTCAGCTGATCAAAAAGACACACATAAAAAAAACCTTAATATGGTGAAGCACTCAGACTTCAAAAATTGGCGAAAAACAGTATTCGCCATTTTCTATTGAAGTACAACGGTTTAGTAGATTGCAGCTTTGAGTTCTGTGTTTTGATCTGTTTGTATCAATAAACAACCGGTTTAAACAGCTTAAATGAGCAAGATGTGTAGTAGCTAAGACACCATACTACAACTTATTGCTTACAGCGCGTATATTCAGTAAACGCGAATTGTTAGCAATATTTGCCAAAGTATTTCCGGGACGCGAATGCTGCATCGAATGATACTGATAACTGTTGAAAGTCGTCGATAATATTCTGTGTACAATAATTTAGTATTTTACAATTCTTCAAAATGTTTATAGGTCTTGAAGGTAGTCAAAAATTTAACAACTTTTGGATAAACATATTTGATGATATGAGGTACTGATGCGGGATCAAGAATTATGCGTTTCCTTCTGTTAGTCTGCGTTGAAATTTGAAATGCTGTTACAGATTGTTCTAGATTTGTTCTACATTGCTATAGAGTTTCGCAAAACAATATTCGCTAGTCCCCTTCTTTCCTACGAAAATTGAAATTTTGATAGTTCGATAGTTTGGTAGAGAATATAGAACAAACTTTAACAATCTGGAACATCCTTTATGCTTCCCTCGAAGTTATACATATATGACAAATGTCTTCGACACCGTATCGAATAAACCTAGAACAATATTAAACAATTGTTGAAATGTGAAATTTCGAGAAAGGGCTAAATTCATACGTTATAGTTTCTCTTTCTCGATTGTTTCATGAGTGTATGGTTGAAACTTTGGAGCAATATAGAACAAACCTAAAAGAACGTAAAACTACTTC
>SMLS01073398.1:0-14090 GCA_004785975.1 Popillia japonica | reverse complement strand
CCATACACCCTCTCATCAATTTTGAGTTCTGAAATTGGGTGGGTAATGTTGCTTCTTTAATTCCTTCATTTCATTTTCTTTATCATATTCAAAATCGATTGATTCATCTGATGAGGCACTAGGTGTACAATTATCGTCTAAGGCTTTGACAAATCTGATTGATCCAACTCAGACTCTGTGTTATTTTATCTAAATTGTCACTCTTTCCAGCTAAAACTTTAAGTTTTCTTCTTGTCATTCGTGCTTTTGTGGCAGCCCCAAATCTCATTTCTCTCAATAGATCAGTAAAGAATCTTGTACTTTCCCTTTAGATCTTTGTTTACTGGAGAAATCCCACATTTCAGAAAACCTGATTTTATATTTTTGTCAGCGTTTTTTGATTTTCAGCAATAAGCTTTGAAAGGAGACGTGCTTTTTCAGACTAGCTTCGTTTCATCCAGTTTGTGATTGCTGTTTTCTCTTATGACATTTCTGTAATTAAAACATCTTGCTTTGCTTTCTATATGATCTCTTTGTGGGCCACTACATAGCGTTTGCCACGAGGGCTAGGTTTGTAATCACTCGGTATTGTTTCTATTCACCAGCCACTTATGAAAATTCGGTGTCAGCAAACAAAAACAATAAAATCTAATTCCAAGTAGAATATAAACTCTATCAACAGTAAAAAAGGTCTTAATATAAACAGAGTAAGATCCAACTTAACCAGGCAAAAGTACCGTTTATGAGTAAATATAGAAAAAGTTATTTGCATAATGAAACTCTAACTTCCCAACGATTTATCTTTAATACGCGTCACATGACATTAGTAGACAGTGACATTAACTTCATAGTAGCATATTATACTTCTCTAGTGTCTATTGAAGGGCTACTAATACAAAAGTCTGAACTTTCTTTTTCTTTGGAATTTATTTTTTCAAAATAAAATGAAAATTAAGTTTTGTTTCTATTTACCCCGTTTTACGGTAACTCGTACCACCAGAATAATTGTATTTCAATCTTATCGATATGACCTGCAACCGTGAAGGGAGAAGGACTACTATTCCCGACATTTAAGTTAAATGTGTATACCCGTGATAAATAAGCCTTCAATGCACAAAAAGCAAGTCGAATAGGAAATAATTGATTTTGCATTACACGCACGACAACAGGCATTGTTCTCAGCGGTACGAGAGACCAATATCCGATGCTTGTATACCGATTCAGAAGGCAGAAGGCTTTTTACCATAACGAATGAGTACGGTTCGACACTTACTCATTGCTTAATTTGTATACAGCCTACAGTTTTTAGACATCATGCCTAAGTAAATTGGATGTATGGCTTGATATTTTGGAGTTTGAACTGATTCCTACTAGATTACATCTTTCTAGATTGGAATTATGCTAATCTCGAAAATCGAGAGACTTATTGCACTGCTTTTGCTTTTTAACATATAATGTAAACGTTTGTATAATACAAATAGTATAAATAAATCGCAGATGATTCTGGTATCAGAGGTTTATTTATCAAAATTCTGTCTCATTCAGCAGTTCAGCGCCTTGGAAAGAATATCGTAGCCTTTAAACCTATAACTAAAAAAAAAGAAAACCAAATTCAGACGTTAGACATATGTGCCTTAGTTCAACCCGGTATATGAACCACCAAATGGCAATAAACACACTATATACTAAATCTATTTCTGGAGATTAGATACAAAAAAGAAGTACAGGTTATTTTAACTATACCATCAAACTATGAACTACTTGTCTCCAGAGTTTGAATGTTTACCTATAATATTATAGTAGCTAAGTATTGATCACTTCTGCTGGATCTACTAGACATCTACTTTAAGTTTGTTACAAACTACCAAAGTTGCAAATGCAGTTCAAGCTTATGTAATACAATAAGGAAAGTTAGACAACAAACTACACAAACACACCACTAATTCTAGCAATGTTAATGAATTTTATGGAAATTACAATACGCAAAAGTCATAGATACTATTTTTCACAATATTTGGGATCTGTTTTCGAATTGTTGTGTTTCAATACTTTAGAATCTTTGGTTGGAAAGTAATATTGCTGTGAAAGAAGAAAAACGGAAGTTTTTAGCAACTTGTACGTCCTCTCTACATTTTGTTCTGTACAATTTATGTATATATGTACTATCGAAGGCAAATCAGACTTCAAGCGACACGGCCTTCCGCAGGTATTCGTCACATTTGACTGCTCGCACTGGGTGGCTGTAATTAGAATTAGAGACGGATACCAAGCAGGTAAATTTTAGGTAGAAGGATTCGCAAGAAATGTAAAGCGATATATTATAATTTCATTTACAATAGTTGCATTTACTCTTTATATTAAGAAGTAATGCTGACTAGAATTCTTAACTAGATTTCGTAAGCACGAGCCGTTTCTTTGGCATATGTAAATATTGTTTGCTATTATACATACGAGTACATATGTATATGGATAAAACATGTATGTTTTACGCATGTAAATTTACAATAATATGCTTTTTAAGGAACGATTTAAGGAAGTAGCAGTTTAAAGGATTTTATATTTTTTAATATTTACGCAGGCAATTTCCCAACCCGATAATATCAACCAAGAGTTAAAACACCTCAAAACTGCTCTTCTTCAGAATGGATATAGCTCCAGCAACATACAAAAAGTCATAAACAGGCACTGTCATCCACGAATTCCTAAAAAGACACCAGAAATTAACAGTCATGAAATTAGCACCGTTCTCCCCTACATTCACGGCGTTACTGATCATATCGGCAGAATTCTTCGTAAGAAAAACATCAAAACCACTTTTAAACCGCTTAACAAAATCTCGCAAATTCTTCCCTTAGCCAAGGACGCCCGCCATGCTCTCTCCTGTAAAGGCATCTACAAAATTCCCTGCGATTGTGGTCTAGTATACATTGGCGAAACCGGACGCTCAATTCAAACCAGGATCAAAGAGCATCAACGATACGTTAAGACGCGGTCTTCAGCGCATTCAGCCTTAGCTGAACATTTCCTTGACACGGCTCACAAAATTTGTTTTGATCAGACCTCTGTCGTAAGTAAGTCGCAACACTATTTTCCTCGAAAGATAAGGAAAGCGATCGAGATTAAAAAACATCCTCAGAATCTCAATCGCGACGATGGTTACCAACTCTCTAGCATTTGGACATCGGTCCTTTCCGCTTCAACGGCCAGTGTTCACTGATCCGCATCGCTGCACAGTCGTATATATACCTCTGCATTTCGGTCTTTCCTTGTCAGACGGTTTTCGCCTTTAGCGTGGTTGACACGTTGAGTTACCGTGGCCTTCTGACGCCCCTCACATACCAGAAGGTTTTCACCTCTAGCATGGTTTACACGTCGAGTTACCGTGACCTTCTGGTACCCACCCAGTTAACCTCTTTGCTCCTGAAGAAGCCGCTTACATTAGTGGCGAAACGTCAAGTTTATTGTATATCTTGTGCATTTTATTTTTATTTTGTACTGTATATATTTTTCTAACTATGACACGGTATGACACCCGGAAACCCTCATTATAGAGACTCGGGCCGTGGAAGCCTTCGATATCATTTAATTCAAACACTATTATTTCGATTAAAGATCATTTACTCCAGAACCTTTATAATTTATTAAGTTTCGTCACAACTTCGTCAGTGGAAGAAATTGACATTTAATTCGTGTCAAATAATTACAATTTATTTTTGCTTTAACTACTATTTCTACTTTTATAATTGGATATTATATTTACCAACTTGTTCCGCAATGTGTTTTGTGTAATGTGATTCTACTGAATTTTGAATAATAGACGCTACACTACAAATTAATTCGTCTGATGAAATATTATCTAGGTACTAAAAATTTTGGGCCTAAAGTTATATAACTATATAACTTATATAATATAATAGATTACCAACCTCTGTTTGCATTGTAAAATTAGAGAGTTTCCAAGTACTTCAGGATTGATTAGTGTTTGATTATAATATTATAACTCATTTAGTTCAGAAGTGTTAATTATTACGTTATATGTTATAATACTATTACTCTCTTTAAATTCTTAATCTCTTTCAAATTACTGTAAGTGCAGTTATTATGGAAACGAGTAAAACTTCTTAAGAAAACTAATGGTATATGTACATATACTAATGGTATATGTACATATACATATATTATATATCTTTATAACATTGTACAGTTTGTGTTGTTTCAATTAAAACATTAAGCGAATGCGAAGAAAATAATAATTTCTAATTTTATAATTTTTGTAATTATTATTCAAACAATATTTTGCACCCTGAAATAATGACTAATTTATCATAAACTTTTTTTTCTTTTATTAATTTATCCTCGTTTTACCTGAATTCAGTATCATCATATTTATTTCCAATATATTAACAATTCGCTACGTTTAAATTCTTTTAAATGCTCGCTACCCTTTGGCCTGCGGCTATACGGCTTATTGCAGTTGCCCAGTTATGTTTACGTCAATAACAACTCAGAACGGAAAGCCCACAATAGACGCATTTTATTGCAGTTTGATGCATTACATTTGGTCTGGATAGTACATCGCTTTGATGCGGTACACGAGGCACGTTTCCTATATCTTGCTTACAGCTAAATTGCTTAATCAGGATTGATGTATTAGTGTACACAACGCACTTCGTCAACTGATTGCTTGTACCAAGCAGTGGCTGGCCGACTGCAAGCAGAAGGATCTACGCGTGTTTTTTGGTAGACATTTTATCGGCTTGGTGGTTCAATGGTAGAGCGACCGGTCTCTGAAAGTGGGAGAACCAAAGATGTGGCGCATTTGTTAAGATAAAATTTTATTAGATGTAATTACAACTAGAAGCACGTCTTATGTAGTTATAGTTAAATGGCTTTTGGTAATACTTCCTTTTTCCTTGCAAATATACCCCAAAATCACTTATCAGGAGAAACAGTGCGTCTAAAAATGTATACTCATCAAAAATCTTTGGCCAATAGTTTAATTGAATTACTTCAGTTGAACTAATTGCAATTGTTTGCCAATTCAGTTGTCAAAATCGTCTTTAAACCTTAATATCCATTGCTATAATTTGCTTGCGAAAAGTAATTGCCTATTACTCCAAATTCAGTAATTTCTCCTGCTGGGCTTCAATTCATCAGTTAGTTACACATTACATGGCAACAAACTCAAACAGATTTACGATTAATACATCTATTGTTCCAAAAGTCAGCAATATTTTGAATTGACTTTGAATTTAGCTAATTTTCGGCCTAACTTCTGTAACCTGTCCAGTTTTTTCGATTTTTTTCTCCTATGGCTCTGAATACACTAAGTACCAAAAAATGGCTTCGATTATAAACAATAATATCCATACAATCGTTACTGAATTGAAATTACTAAATCATACTCTATACCAATGAAATAGTAATATCGAATAAACAAGAACGATAAATATCCCACGTGTATTACTCTCAGCTTAGACACTAGTTGCCAAAGATGGACTGTCACTGTTTTTCATTCAGAATTATGAGGTTTCAGAGTGTTGGAATGTTTCTTGATACTCAGTTATTCTTCCAGTTGTGGTCGCTTAATTACATACATATACTGCGTTTTCTATTCACAAGTGTAGATACAATTTGCTAACTCTTTACTGCAAAACCGAGTCAATAGCGGTTGTTGCAGATGTTGGTATTGTTAAACACATGGCGACTTATCATTTCCAGAGCTACAAATAAAACCGTTTTCGTCTACGACCCATTATATTGTTAATAATTGTTAATATTGCAGCAGTTAAGTTGTTCTTCCCTATTTTACTGTGTTACAGATATCTGCTTTCTATTTTAAGAAGGAACAGACATAATTATGAATCGATAAAGTACAGTTTATTACTATTTCCACTCTTATGGAACGGAACGACAACGAGCAATAAAAGTTTTATTACGCAATGAAACACACGTTAATAAGGATAGGATCTCCAGGTGGTCTTTCGCGTTTTACTCAAGAATACGGAGACATACACATGCTTCTTTAGTTAGTTATAAAACTAAAGTGCATATCTACAATAGCATGTATTTAATGCGCTTAGGTACTAAAACAAAAAATACACTTAGTTCTTCTCTCGAACATTTACTTCCTTGAGGTACAGAGGTCGCTTTTTAGGATTAAACTTTAAATAAGAAGGAAGAGAAATAAAAATAAAAAGTGAAGTTTGAGCGGCACTTTTAGAAATTCAATTACAACTGTGTGGTTGTGCGGATTGCCTATTATATTCACATCACTTCCTTTCCCGTTTAGAGACGAGACGCTTCTCTCTCTACTTTTACGTTTCTTATTGAAGTCTACGGTAATTCCACGTTTATTTATTGAATTACGTGACTCCCGGGGAAACTAAAGCTTAGGCGTATGGATTATGGAAATTTTGCCTCTAAAATGTATGTGTTTTAACGCACCGCGAAAAGGAACTCCCAATAAACGCCGCACCGTTGGGAAGAAATGAAAAAACTTGTCAGCTAACGCATGAACTTTCAAGGAGTGTATAAAAGAACTTACGTGGTACTTTTTGGAGAGAATATCTATTATCGCTGAAGCGTATGCTATCATACAATATTACGTCATATTGAAAAGTGAATTAGAAAGTTTCCTTGCGCTGTCACAGCTAGTGTTTGTAAGAGTGAAACCGCAAAAACTTTTACGACGTTACATGAAAGAAACTTCATATTTTTCTAGATTCCGTGTAATATTTTGCGGTATGTGAATTAATATAACCTAAGCTCGAGTATTGGTATAAGCTACGTACATATAATATTAAAACTCCGTATTTCCAAAACGGTCTTCCATCATTCAGATCCATTTCTCTACTCCTATAAAAATTGTGAACATTTCGACTTGAAGTTACATATATTGATAATTGGCTGCTAGTACACTATAATTTGACTCAGGATTTATGTCCACTAAAGAAGAATTACAAGCTAATTCGCAATGGTAGAAAATGATCTAAAGAGGAAACACCAACAGCTTTCCACAGCCTTCCCTCAAGTGCTTCCACCGCCGCCATATTATTTACTCCATATCCAGCGTAAAGCCAAATCTAAACGATACACTTTAGTTAATTCAGATGTATATCTTCTTACTTACTTTTAAAATACAACACTCGTCTTTGTCGAGTTAATGGTATATGTTTACGTTGCAGATACAACACTTTTTTTATTATGAAAATAGTTAGAGCTTCTTCTTCTCTTATCCCTTCATGCCCTTGTTCAGGGTGTCGGATCGGAGGTCCAGTCCTTCCATGCCTTGCTAGTTTTTTCATCTCGGTCATAGTCATGCTTCTAGCGTTCCCAATCTCTTCGATCGCCTGTATCCACTTTTTCCTGGGACGTCCTCTCTTTTTTTCTCTGTATTCCCGATGATTCTGTTATCTTTTTTAATATTGTATTTTCTTCCTTTCTTACTAAATGTCCGAACCATCTTAATTTCTTTCTTTCGATAAATTTCCCTATTCCCTCTTGCTTCAGTGAGTGTTTTATATTTACGTTCGGTATTCTGTCATGTCTAGTCTTTCCCTCGATTTTTCTTAAGAACGTCATGTCCGTCGCATTGATTTTACTTTCGTGTTTCTGAGGTGTTGTCCATGTTTCGCTTGCATATGTTAATGTGTGTCTAGCTATTGTGTTATACACGTTTAATATTACTTGTTTGTCTATATCTTTTTTGTATAATATTGTTTTGTTAATTGCATAATAGATATTTTGTGTCATCTATATCCTCTGTGCTACGTCTGCTTCTATTTTGTCGTCTTCTGTTATAACTGAACCCAGATAATTAAATGCCTTTACTACATACTTCAACCGTGTCTCCGTTTATTTCTATATCTCTTCTCTTATCGGTATGTTTGTTATGTATTATCATCATTTTTGTTTTCTTCGCGTTTATAATCATTTCCATCTTTTCTATTTCTTCTTTCCATACTCTTACTAGTCCCTTCATTTTTGCATGTGAATCCGCTAGTAGGACAATGTCGTCTGCGTATAATAAACTGTCCATCTTTATTGACTTCAAATGGTAGTACCCTATTTTTGTCTGTAGATACTGTGTTCTTTTCCTTGTACTTCTTAGTATTTTGTCCATCAACGATATGAATAGAAGTTGACTTAAACTATCTCCTTGTTTAATTGTTGCTGCCATTTCAAAAGTAACGGACATCTCCCTATTTATCTGTACTTTCCCTTTTACCTTTTCATAAGCACCTCTTATTGCTCTAATTACTTTTTCAAGTACTTGTGGCTCTTTGAGGCAGTTCCACAGGTTAGCTCTATTTATTCTATCGAAAGCTGCCTTTAGATCTATAAAGGCTAAAAACATTTCCATTCCGTTTCCTATTGTCCTTTGCGATATAGATCTTAAGACGTGGATATTGTCTGTTGTTTGCTTTCCTTTCCTGTAGGCTGCTTGCTCATCTGCTAATTTGTGGTCGATGTATTGTATAAGTCTCTGCTTCAATATCTTTGTGTACACTTTGAATACCACTGAGAAGATACAGATTGCTCTATAATTCTCACAGTTGTATATTCTCCTTTTTTATATATATAGGAACTATTATATTACTTTCCCAGTCCTTTGGTAATTGTTCTTCTTTCCATGTTCTATTAAATATGTCCACTACCCATTCTACTCCTATTGGCCCGATAAACCTAATCATTTCAGCTTCTACGTGGTCTTCCCCACATGCGTTACCTAACCTAAAATATTATTAGCTAACTAGAATTATTTAGCGACCTTGATTAAATATTTGACAAAATGAGTTTTAGAGACTTTTTTAGGCTCGATGGCCGAATGACTAAGATCGGTCGACTTCTTATTGTGAGAGAGTCAAAGGTACGGAGTTCGAATGCTGGAAGCGGCAATTGTGGCGTGCGTTGCTGGGACGTACTTAACCCTTCATCCGTGTGGAAAGAATGTGTTCCAAGAACTGTGTGGCAAATGTATATTTCTGTTGCATTTTTGTTCTTTTTTTAATGTTTTTATTATCTTTAGGGCGTAAAAAACACAATAAAAAATACGCTACTTTATTTGAATCAAAAGCATTATATAGGAAAGGTTTGTAAAGGTCAATATTTTAGGTATTCAAAAAGTATATTTTACTTATTGTAACGTAAAAATATATAAAAAAGACTAAATTAACATTACTTTGCGAAACAAATAATGATGCCTTCAAAAATACGGCAAAGTAAACAGAATACAAAAGTGTTATGAAACACAAAAGTTATGATGATTTAACACAAACGTGGGATGGTTTGTGTGATACCCTAAGCGATTTCACAACATTATAACTTCTTAACATTTCACAATATACTGAACTATGGAGTATGTGATACCCCACCACACGGTCGAAGGACGGAATATTACTTATGGCGAGATAATATTCTAACATACCCTACAAAACCACAATTGGACACACAATCTATACCGCAAGAACTGCAGTGGCAACTTCCATAAGCAATATAACGAAGCCACTGCAGTTGCACTCATTACAGATAAAAAAAGAAAAAAATCTCAAACAGTTAAATAGAACCGCTGTGTAATAATAACTTTTTACCGTTTTGTATAACTACTTTCTTTCTATAAGGGACTTTCTGTAGTGATCATTTGAATGATAAAATATTCGCAATTCAGCAGCTATGTTGTACTATTTACTCTGTAACTTGTGATTGTCATATTACCAGAACATATACATACATAATGTATGTAGCTCACTTATTTTGAATTCAGTAGATAATAATAAATTGGCTTTTAAAATAAACTTCGCACTTTTTTTAGTCCCATACTCCTTTTTCACGCATAACCTTACGCAACCAACTTCTCGTCTATGACAGGAAACATATTGTTACTGTCGGAATATGTAGGTAGCTCAAGTTTTTTTAAACCTATGTACTTATCTGTCCGACTTCCTGACACGTCAACATATGCGTGATTTAGAGAATGATGAACATGGATGAAGAATGTTGGGCAAATTCCAGATTGTCTAATAAACAATACACACTTTCCTGCAAAACAATGTCACTTTTTTCTTGACGAATGTAACAGAACTATATGTACAAATTTTATTTGTGGTCATCTTCTTGGCGCAACTTTAATTCAATTTTGCAATACAACATAAGTGAGATTACTACTTACAAAAACATTTAATACACCATGGGTCTATCTGTAAGTGTAAACGAGAAAAAAATTATTTCCAAGAAACCTTATTTGGTCAAACTGTACAAGAAAACTCATCCATATTGCTTCTTAAATAACCAAAAAACCATATAAAAAATTTAGAGTTAAAAATAACTGAAAACAACGACGAAAACGAAATATTTAATACTTTGAAACTGAAGCGTGGTATTATTTCTCTTACACCATACTGTACACGTATTCAATAGAAGCACATTTGTATCACAGATGCAACCGAAGCAACACATGTTTATACGACCTTGAACTACATTAGACAATTGTATCGGACCATATCGTACGAAGTCAATGGCCATACGTTTTAAAAATATCCGAAAGTAGGAAAGAGGTACCTTTGCGTTTTTTTTTTTTAATAATGTTATGACAATAAAATCGATGTTATGTTGAAGTTAGAGTGAAAATGCCGTGTTTACTAGCAGCTTTCGATCGGTAAATGAAAATTTAAGCCGAGGGAAAGTTGCATTACATGCAAACAATGTAATAATAGTGCAATTATGCTAGGGCGCTTTAAGCTCTTTCGGAAAGGCTACTACAAAATTCAGTTCTTTTCTTTTATCTGTGATGAATTGGAGGTCCTAACAAGGACCTTTTTGAGAGGCAGGAAAAATGTATTACAGGAAAGGCTCGATGTGTTGCCCATTTGCAAGAACACACGCCTGTAAACATCGGGTAAATCCTGCACTGATCGGCTGCCACTGTACAGTATGCCTCGAAGTTTGTGACATGAGAAATAATTTTTTTTCTTGTTTACGCTTACAGATAGACCCAAGGTGTATTATATGTTTTTGTTTCTAAATCGTTGTAGCTATCATCCCTTAAATGCATGCTTTGTATATCGCGCACACCCTGTATATTTAAGAATAAGTGCATAGCTTAACAATCTTAGATGCAATAAATTTATAACATAATACAGATTTATATCAAACATATGAAACTGTTCTCTAATTACGTATGAACAACTTTTTATAAATTAATTTTCATACTACCACATATAACTACATTATCAATGCCTGCTTCATTGATGGTAGGTTACTGTTTACAAAAGCACTAACTATCCGATTTTAGCTATAACAGTCGGTTGATCAACAAAATATAGAAGAAAAGCTGTTTTTGCGAAAGCTGCAAAGTACTGCTACTCTTAAAAATTATAAATGAAATGTACCGTAGGTATTTATTCAAAATTTACAAAGAAAACTTTTTGAATATATATTACATGTCATAGTAAACTAGTCCTTTGAAAAAATAAATTGACAAGTAACTAACCAGTATGGGCCTAGGCTATTGAACACATGTCTTTGCGAATGAATGTAATTTATTTTTTATTACAATTAATTGCTACAGCTTGATCCCTAAATAATTTGATGTAGTGATATTTCTAAACTAAATACAGAGCAACTTTACTGCAACAAGTATTAAAGCGGACTGCAGAAACGATTTTCTTATTTTCTTCTTGAATAGCACAAACGAGACATCCTTATGCAAAAAGATAGAAAATAATTTTAAAGAAATTGACGAATAATAAAAAATGGTTGGTATTGATCTTAACTTCAATAATAAACGAATGCGGTATAGAAAACGGGATCATTTCTCAACTACTAAGACATCATACTAAATTCTGTAATTCAAGGAATATCGAAAAAAAAAAAGTAATGGTCACTTTCGATGATCAGCTAAATTAAAAAATCTATCTATTTTAAACTTTTTCATGTGGTATTATCTGCACTAAAAGTTTGTGTTATGCGATTGCAAAATCCACAAAATCTTGAAGATCGAAAGATTGAATGGGCATGTAGTCAATGCTTCACAATACATTTTGTAAAAAGTGGGAAGAATCTTAATAGTCAAGTTCCGAGAATGTAATATAGTGGAGCGATAATCGAGGTCAACTTGTGCAGAAAGTCAAGTAGCAAACATATGTTGTACATAGTATAGTACTTTACAACCTTGTTGAATGTGTTTTTTCTATATGCAACATCTTTTTGCAGGTATTAACACATAACGTATTAACTCTCTGATTAAGATGTATTTTCCAAATTTACAAATTCAAGCTTCTTGTTTATAAAGTGATTCTTTGTTATATTTAGAAAATATATTCCGATGATTAAACTGCAAACTACATGTATTAAAGCTACTTTCGAACAAAGATTCTGAATTTTGTTTCATGTATTTAAATTTCATAGTAACACTCCACTCGACTAAAACGTATACTAGTGTACTCAGTAGTGGTATGTGAAAAGTGTTCAATCCGCTAATGTACTTCGCACACAGTGCCAATTTTAGCCAATATCTCTTTAAAAATATTCACACATGCAACCAAGCATCAAATGGCGCCACTACCTACCGAATCCTTAAACTTTACTAGAAAGAAGGAAATCGATTGATATAAATTATAAAATATATACAGGATGTCTCAGCTTCTTTTAATGAAGGGTCTCACTGAGACACTCGGTATATACAAATAAGTTGTGTCGACTTATTTAAGAAAATCGTTGTCTGATAACTTAATATTTCTCGCTCTGTAGATATTGCAATTGAATGTTTGAAAGTCCTACGTCGGTGAAGTAAATGGCTTTCCGCTTTTCTCCAATTCCATTAACCAGTCGCCGTTTAATTCCTTTTCCTAAACTAGAAACTGAGGAGCGCCGGCACAGGAAAAACATACACAATGAGCATCTCGAACTTTGCCCATAGTCAACTTCAACAAACGAAGGCAATCAAGTATCTAATTTAGTTTTAAGTTAATAGCCAAGTTAAAATATAGTAGCACCAGGATCTGCTAGCGCATACCAAACATTTGGTGGTGGAAGTACTTTCTTTAAGTTTACGAATTGCAATTTTGTTTTACGTTTATAGCACCGTCTTAAAGTATTTGAGCTACTCTTAAATATACGTTAACTTAAAATCGTATATATCTGGACAAAAGTGGTTTATACTGTACTAATTTTGACTAGGAAATCTCTACCGGCTGCATTATTTATAATTCTATTACCCTAGTTTCGTATCGGGCTTATCAAACTATGTACTTAACTAAGTTTGTTTATAGTCCATTAGTGCTTTTAAAGTATTCCCAGATGTATGAACTGAAAACGTGCGCTCAACCAAAGGCTATCAACTACTAGGAATCATTAAATAAATACATAGATGCCAGAATATATTAAATCTTAATTAACTGTACATGCAACTTTAAAAATTATACTTTGGTGTAGGTATGTAAATTGATAGAAAAATACAAATTAATGTGTTTCTAATTCATAAAGCCAACTGTATATAGCTGGCAATAATAAACGAAAAAATAGCAGTTAAATAACTAAATATTGATTTGAGAAGCATTCAACAGTTATCATATACCACAGCAAGATAGAAAAATTAGATTAGGAAAAGTGACTTTAATCACTGCGACAAGTTTAAAAATTAAATTCCATAAAGCATAAGGGTGTAAAGAGATTTTATGAAATCTTGCTTGCTTAAGGAATGGGATTTAGTATCCCCAAAACCAGTTACGGCATTGCTCGATATGACCTCAATTTTGTTGTTGTAAGATTACCAGCCGTTCCTCCAAACTGTACAGCGCATTCTATAACATTTCTGGTTGAGACGCATCAATTTACTTCGCAAAATTGTCTTCTAATGCTTGTATCGTTGTTGGTTGTCGTTAAACACTAAACTTTTTAAGTAACTCTACAGCCAGTGAGCCGCTGAGTTAAGATCAGGTGATTTTGGCGGCCATGAATTAGAGAAATATTTGCTTAACAGGATTTTGAAAAACGTTGGTTAACAATTTTTTGACTGGTCGAAAAATGTGTTGGGGTGCTGTAAAAGAGCATTAAATGGTGACTTTCTTCATTACATTCGTGAAAGATTTCTTGTGGACTTTCTGCAACCC
>SMLS01073397.1:0-17002 GCA_004785975.1 Popillia japonica | reverse complement strand
TTTGAAAGTTTAAACTTAGCTACTTTTTGTAAAAAAATGGTTTCACAATGAAAAAATTAGGAATAATTGCTTTATTTTAATCACAATACAACAAAAAAGAGTATAATTTGTGTATGTACATCCGCCCTTAAATAGGCAAGTAAAAGAAAAAGCCGGAATTATGCAGAAAATAGATTTCCTAAAAAAAATAAAGAATACAATAACAAACTTCCTCACTTTTAGCACTTCGCATGCACTTAACTAATTCTTGCATGTAAATGATGAACGACTAAAATCTTGACATTGGAGATTTTATGCAGTAAGATGCTTTTTACCGCAGATCTGACATCGTCATCGCATAGTACAAGTAAACTTATATAGATGGAGCCCCTTAACTCAATTTCTCAAAAATATAAACTAAGCTACTTTTTGCACTCACCCCTTCAATTGTTAAACTCGTATTTGTGCTTAAGTACCTGAATTCTGTGTGTGTGAATTTACCAATGCAAATTGGCTTATTTTGCAATTTTTGTAGATGTTGGAGAATATTTAAGTTTATATCTAATTTCTTCAATATTTATTTACATACACTGAAGAAAAAATCTTGGAACTGTGAGTGCGTGGCTATTGAACTGAATATCACATGTAATATTTCTGTCTCAGAAACTAAACATGCGGTTCATCCATGCTAGTAAATTAATCTCTCATGTACATGAATTTGTGAAAGCCATATATACCAAGTTCACTAAATTAATCATAGGAAGACCTCAGTAAAAAATTCACGAATTGGGATATCAATATTTTTCTTATGGAACTAATTGTAACATTATTGGTGTTGATAGTTTTCATAGAATAACAAAAATAATATTATAATAACATTCTTATATCTAAAAAGATGGGAATATTTCAAAATTCAAGGTCAATATTTATAAAATAACAAACCATATAGGTATATTCTTTTTAGTCAAAGAAATGGCCAAACGGTATACCATAGATATAACTTTTCTATCGTAATCTATACTTTATGGAAGTAACCTGTCGTATATTTTTTTCTCATTTCCTCTTGAGCGTTACAAAAGACAGTCGCCAGTTAGAACCAATATCTACAACGTGTGCGCGATATACAAAGCATGCAGTTAAGGGATGATAGCTATAATGATTTAGAAACAAAAACATTTAATACTGTACAAGAAAACTCATCCATATTGCTTCTTAAATAACCAAAAAACCATATCAAAAATGTAGAGTTGAAAATAACTGAAAACAACGACGAAAACGAATTATTTAATACTTGCTGACGCGTGGTGTCATTTCTCTTACACCATACTGTACACGTATTCAATAGAAGCACATCTCTATCACAGATGCAAGCGAAGCAACACATGTTTATACGACCTTGAACTACATTAGACCATTGTATCGTACCATATCGTACGAAGTCAACGGCCATACGTTTTAAAAATATCCGAAAGTAGGAAAGAGGTACCTTTGCGGTTTTTTTTAATAATGTTATGACAATAAAATCGATGTTATGTTGAAGTTAAGAGTATTGTTTAATAGCAGCTTTCGATCGGTAAATGAAAATTTAAGTTGAGGGAAAGTCGCATTGAATGAAAATAATGTAATAATAGTGCAATTATGTTATGGCGCTTTAAGCTCTTTCGTAAAGGCTACTACAAAATTTAGTTCTTTTCTTTTATTTCTGATAAATTGGTGGTCCTAAAAAGGACCATTTTGAGAGACAGGAGAAAATGTATTACAGGAAAGGCCCCATATGTTGCCTACCATCCCTTGAATGCATGCTTTGTATATCGCGGACACCCTGTATATCTTATCATTCCAATATGAAAACGCTGACAAATTAGCGAAAACAGCAATAAAAGACGAAGAAATATTGGATCATACCATACACGCAGCAGAAATTGCATCGCAGATTAAAAGGCAATTCCTAAGAGAAAGATGGGAATATAGATGAAGAGGGATCCTATAATCAGCAAATTACTCAGTATGCTTTAATACATCCTTCTATCGTTTACATTTAAGTCACCACATTTTGGCATGTCGGAATTTTGAACAACAAAGACATACATATATTGTTCGGTACTCATAGAACTTGCAGTTTCATTACTAACTTTGATAATACAACTGCTCAGGTCGAATGATGCAAGGATATACAGTTGGCTTATCAAATTTATCAAGGAATGTACTATTAAAGTCTAAAGAAATGGTTTATATGATCAATTTAAAATGTGGTTATCCGACAAAAATGCTGAGCCAGAGCCAAAGACTTACCTGCTCCAAAACTTACCTGCTCCTGGGAATAACTACGAAAGCTATGTGGAACTTCCGCAAACTTTCCACGCTGCGGTTTGTGTTGTGGTCAGAAGCAACGTTAGGAGTCTAGAAGTCTAGAAGATAAAAAGCAGGGGACGCAAAGAATTGACCCGTAAAACTGGAGATCACATCTACATTTTCAACTAAATCGAATAAATAGTAGCACTGTCTACATTCGTGGACAAACCATATTCAGTTTCTGTGGCAGGCACACTATAAGAATTGCCAACAGTGAGTCAGAAAAATTGAGATAAAACCCTTTGGTTTGACGATGCTTCAAAAACATGGAATAGTAGTAGTGTCTCCAAACACTATCTGACCGAAGCCTCCAGCAACTACAGATTATCAAGTTTAATTCATATGAGTAGGTATTATTAAGGTGCCGAGAGCAGCACATCAGTAAAGCTCTCTCTATCTCTCGATGTGCTTATGGGAGAAGTTATTAAAATAGCGACTTTGTGGAGTGTTGAAAAATTCAAAATTGCTTCCTTTAAACACAATATTTGCATTTATTTGTTTTATCTGTGCATAATGCTATAAGATTTAACGAGCATTAGAATCATTCAGAAACGATTTGCACGATGTCCTATACAGCAAACATAACAGGAGTGATTTAGTGTGTCTTCCTGTGATTCTATTGTTCTTATTACGCCTTTCCATTTGTTCATAGCTAGTATATCTTTTAGAATGGCAGTTCTATAAGCTAATTTTAATAATAATAACAAAATACCAATCTATCTTCTTTAAATAAATGAGAATTACCATCAGCATAATTTTAATTTAATCGTCAGGTTTTGTTTCAGCCTATAAGAATAATAATAATATCTTAGTATCATACTACAGAGGCTTCTATATTTGTACTCGCCACCAGTGAAAGATATAAGTATGATGAAAGTATGTATTTATGTAAATAATACTTCTTAAATTTCAGTATTACGTGTCTAGCATCCACAAAGTTTCACTTAACTTTCAAATATGAATACTGATGCTTAAAATTACTTCATTAAATGCAGCTATATTCATTAGCGCCAGGAATATTCGCACTGACAAGAGACTTTGGGCACACCCAACCTACTTACCTAACGTCTGCATACGTATGTATGTAGATACGTCCACACTTCATTTAGGAAAACGTACGGGTAAAATTGTACTTGAAAGAAAAATGTGAACAAAACAACGCCATTCATCTTAGCGACATTCTCTACGACGAAAAATTTATCGACGCTGCAAACGGTTTTACTACACCAGACGCCCCATAATTTAAATTATTTTTAAGCGAGCTCTGCATATACTCGCTATAGTACATCAGAGTTTACGGGTTACCGACGCTTGTGTGCGTTCGTTGCTATCAAAGCAACTGGCAAACGTTAATGTATTTCACATGTTTCTGGTTATTAAATATAATTTGTGATATCTAATTTTTGGACAAGCCCGAACGTGGGAGGCCTGCACCATTCAAAATTATGAAACGACACGTGAAAGGCTAATGGAATATGAGCGTCACATGTGTATATCTTTTGTGTATATACAGGATAGTCTGGAAGTATAAGAAACAAGGTAAGTTAATGAAACACTCTTCGGTGTATAGAATATATTATTATATTTTTGACAATTGTACCACCTTTATACAAAGTAATTTATTTAAGTAATTACAAATTTTACTGGAATATCTTAGTTTGGTTGTGTGAGATTTTTATTCGACAAACAAGATGTTTCAAACTTTTCTTCATTATTTTGCTCAACTTTGATCAGTTA
The DNA here is from genome assembly GCA_004785975.1 of Popillia japonica. Classification (NCBI taxonomy): domain Eukaryota; kingdom Metazoa; phylum Arthropoda; class Insecta; order Coleoptera; family Scarabaeidae; genus Popillia; species Popillia japonica. Next base: position 12,934 of record SMLS01073397.1, on the reverse strand, counting down.
TATTAATTGATTTATTTTGAACAAATATTGAAAATCGATTGAGGCCAGTTTCGGGCTTCTTGGTGGAAAGTGGCTTGTAATACAGTATTGGTGCGGCTAACAGCTGTATTTCTTCAAAGCCAGAACTAACAGTCACCTATTGCCTGTGCATTCTAACATAAAATGTTCAGAGCTTGCTTTATTAACTCCACAGAATTCAGAATTATTTTTTAACAGACTTTAATGTTATAGATAAAATAAAAGAGATTTTCCATTTTTATTTCCTCGTATTCTTTATCTCCTTTATGTTAACGCATTTTTTCGTGCCATTTTCCATGATTGACTAAAACATAACAAAATAGCTTATTCATTCGCCCTTAGAGCTTATAGTTCCCCATGCAAATACTGTGGAATCAACAAAGTTCAATTTCATAACATGATTACAATTTTTAACATGTCAATATAGCACAGTTTGATAGTTTGCAAAGGTAAGAGCAGCAGGTCATATTTAAAGTAATATGTGTGACCCATAGACCAGACAGATCAGACATGTATCACGTCTAGCTAGATTGGTTCTAGCCCATTACCATTGTCTGTTAGAACACAGTTAATAACGCAACATCATTTACGATGCTGTAATAAGGCCATTCAAACACATTACACACTCATTTACATAGAAAGAGTGGTAGTCTTGACAAGCAATATAGCTTAGGAAGCCGCTGCAGCTGTATCCACTGCAACTGTTAAACTGAGTTCTTGCAATTTGCTTGAGCTATTTTGTTTGGTAAGACATATATTGACAAACTTTGGATTCATAAACAAATGTCGATAGAATGGAATCTATCTAAAGTTTACAGGTTTAAACCATTTTTAACATCTTTATGAGGTATACAACGTGTCCAGGAAAGTTTGCAACAAATGGAAAACTTTTTTATGGTTTATTTTTCAGAAAAATTTTACTCTCTAAAAAAGTTTAGAGTTTTCCTTCATGATACAAGGTGAAATAGAAACGGACAGAACATTCACTAAAAAGATATTATTTACCGATGTAGCGATATTCTCCACAAATGGTGTAGTTTCTTGGTAAAACTGTCGTTGGTGGTCTCGAGAGAATTCATATGTCAGAATGGAGTGTAAAAACCAATACTCACAAAGGATAAATGTTTGGTGCGGAATTTTGGATAAAAAAGTTGTTGGGACGTATTTTTTTCAGCAGAAAGGTATTTAGCATTTTTGACTGAATTAGAAAATGAATTTGACGACCTACCTTTACAAACAAGACGTTCTTTGTGCTTTATGCACGATGGTGCATCTGCACATAGTTCTCGTCCAGTCGTACATTATTTAAACCGAGAATTTCCAGAAAAGTGGATAGGAAGGTATTTGGCATTTTCATAGCCACCTCGCTCGCCCGATCTAAATCCTTTGGATTATTTTTTATGGGGTTGACTGAAACGTACGGTATCTTCAGAGAGACCGTTTGACAACAGAGAAGATTTGCAGAACAGAATACGGGAAGCAATAACGCAGTTAAATAATAATCCTAATTTGCTGCAAAACTTCGTCAGGGATTTTAGTAGACGTGCAAATTTATGTATTGAACGAGAGGGACATCATATCGAGTGATGTTTGTTTAAAACATTATTTGTACTATCAAGTATTAAAGAGTATTTTTGTAGTTTACAGGAGGATTTTATTTGTTTTAACGGGTAAATGAGTTTTAAGTAAAGCACAAGCTTTTATAAACAGTAAAATTTGCTGAATCTGTTTGCATTACTTTTATGTTTATTTTGCGTTCAAAAAATCTGTTGCTCAGTTCTTTTAAGAGATAACATAAAACTGAACTTTATTTTGTTAGTCCAAAAAAGTACTTACGTTTTAATTGAAATAAATTTTAAACTGTTTTCAAAATAATGAAGACCCAGTACATAATTTAATGCTATGTAGTTCTGTATGAGTATGTAGGTGTAAATACCACAGTAATTGTGAACCGCTCATTAATTTTTTTTGTTTTGAACAATGGTTCATTAAAAGTTGTATTATGTATAACAAATAACCTGTCGTTTTATGGTTTACAATGTGACAATGTAGATTGTTGTGGTATGCGTGCATCTGGAACGGACAAGTATTATTGAAGCATGCCGAAGATTTTTTTCTTTTACACAAAGGTTGCCTTTAATTTACATATCAGTCTATTCTAAACATAATTGGAATCAATGTAAGAGGTTTCCTCAAATAAATAAAACAAACGATATACGAAACCAATCACAAAACGCAAGCTAGAGTATTGGATAGCAGTGTATACTACACACGGCTTTGTAACTGATGGAACCGTTCAACAACTGTATGTCGTAGCGCTGAATACGACAGGATCGCAGCTGTTTGATGTGTCACACTAAGGATTTTATTAAATCATTAACACGAAAAGTTTTATTTAGAATAGCGGCGGCGGATCGTTAGTCAAAAACTGAGGCGAAACACGTACAAAGTGTCCGACCATAAATTACGGATAAGTGGCGACTGGAGGAAAATAAAGATATAAAATAATATGAAAAACATTATTGGATGCAACAACCAAAGAGAGTGTCGTTTCTTTCTACAGTATTTTGTAGTCATTTATAGGTAGCTACTATATACAATACAACTAGAACAGCAAGCTGTAAATGAGCTCGTGTATGTGTCTACGCGTAAGAATGCTTGTGTGATATTTTACGACAAGTGGAAACTTTAAAATAACATGCGCATTGCATTATTTTCACGAATTTACGAGCGGAGCCGCGCCATTTCATATAAAAGTTGTAAATATTTTTAGTGTTTTACGGTTGTTAATAACGCCTTCCAGATTTTCCTTCCCAATTATTTACTGCTGCTGTCCTATAAAACTTTAAAATGCATGTGTTTTCTACTGTTCCTGTAACAACAGAGTATTTTATGTTGCTTCGCTTTAGGCATAATACCATAGAATTAGCGTATATATTGTACAGTAGCATACAGTTTAATTGTTACTACAATACAACTTTTCGTCGTAAATTCGGAACGCAAAAGGGAATCTAGATTTTATACAGCCAAGATATCGCAGAAATTTCATGCAAATAATTGAATAAACATAGAATTTCCAACATACAAAGTATCAATACACAAGCTCGTGCATTAACATAGTATAATTTTAAAGAACGAAAGAGAGAGAAAGAGTTTAAATAAGGCAAGAACATATTGTGTTACCTATTAGCTCTTACCTTCGTCCTAAAATAATATCCGATCAATTGTCTCTCGTCTGGAGGATAATTAGTCCATAAATGAGTAAGATTCTATATTTGACTCCCAAAATGCAGACTTGTTGAACGGTAGGTCGCCAGGAAACTCCGTTTTTCTATCTACGTACAAATTCGCCACCGAAAAATACGTGGAAGAATCTATATTTAAAAAATGCCACAAACTGAGGCGAGCAAAGCTAATGCCAATTTTTTAAGATGTGAGTGTAACAGTGTAGTCACTAACATTCAGAACGTATTTGTAATTCTAATATGTATGTTAATCACAAGTACGAAAATTATATTGCTGAGTAAAATAAAATGAAAAGTTTCTACGTTATCCGTTTTGAAAAAATGTAACATTACCATTGCAGTATTAAGGGAAATACCAAGGGTTGTCTGACACGGATCATAATGGGTCTCAACTATGTTATAGAGAGACCTCTCCTGAGTAGTCAGCTACGAGCCTTTATCCTAACAGCTCCTAGTTTCTGAGAAAAATCAACGTTGTGCACGTACTTTATATACCCTTAATGTTAGTCTCCGTACAAATAAGTGTTCGTATGCGGACTGGATGTACGCCTACGACACTGCAAATTTTTCATAAATGATATTTTTCGTTCTTATCTTCGTGCCAATGATTAAATACGCGTGGCTTACGTAAAAATTATTAGTAGAGAAAAGAACACATTTTTTGAATGTTAACGAAATGCGCTTCCCCGTGATATTTATGCAATGGTGCGCTTGCAAAACTTTCTCGTTTATAAAACAGGCCTGGTGCTCGTCGACTTTATCGTGTTCTAGCGTATCGAGCGAAGAAATTGATACGGAATGAACTAATTTTATTATAGTATTCGCGATTTATGTATTAATAAAACTAACTAATATAATTGTTAATGCTGGGCACCATAAGATTGGAAAAAAAACCGCACGGCAGAAATCGGACGCGAGCCAGCAGAATCGTAGGTGTATATCCAGTCCACTGCGCTGCTCGTGCTTACTTGCACGGATACTAACATTAATGGCATATGAAGAACGCGCAAAATAATGTTGCTTTTCTCAGAAACTAGGGTGCGTTAGAATAAAAGCTCATACCTGGGTACTTAGGTACTTCTATTTCACAGTTGAGACTCAACAAGATTCGTGTCGGATAACCCTGGTGTTCCCCTTGTAAGTCACAGATAAATTCACGCAAAGTCATTATTATAGTAACTAGTTTTGAGACAATTATGACAAATTACATCTAAATACTCCAGATTGAAAAGTATAAGAAAATTTCGTTGCATAATTATTTCAAATGAACCTTAAAACCAATCATTTTCAAGAATCTTAGAGAACAAATATGAAATCCTAATATGAAGTAAGTAAGTAAGTAATGTATTTATTAGCAAAGCTATTATTATATACAACTATTACATTTATTACATTTATTTAATTAACTATTTTACGCTACTACTACATCAAAATTTATCTAGATCTTCCTACACTTAAAAATAAGGATTAATAGAATTCTTGTTTAACGTATTCTAACAGAGTTCTCTTAAAGTTGTATAAATTATCACAGTATTTTATACTTTGAGGCAATGCATTAAACAACCTGAAACCATTCACAAAAACATTCCTCGATGTTCGAACCCTACTAAATGTGTCTATATAGAGGTCTTTAACATTTCTTGTATTATGTTCATGTATGTCTTGGACAACCGATATTCTGTCACTTAAATAAGATGGTAACATCCATTTTTTCATTTTAAAAATAAAGATCATGGTTTTGTAGACTATATATTGCTTAACATTTAACAGGTTCAACACATCGAGCATAAGTTTGATCGGTGTATACTTATTGCACTTTAATATAATTCTTAATGTACAGCATGAACACCAATATTTGACATCTAAATTACACGATAAAAAGAGAATATCAACATTATGATATCGGCGTAATCGAGTGGTAAAATATAATATTAAAGTCGACCAGGATTGTCGCCTTGTCATGAAAACTAGGCACGGACATTACATTACACACGTATATCCAACCTGCCACGAGCTATTATCGCGATTTTTCATCCCCGTCCTCGTTAATCTTCGCCTAACAGTAAATCGATATTATGGTAACAACGTGTAGCCATTAGATTAATAGTCCACGCTATCTCGTTCCCGATCTCTGACTACGCGTACGCCTTAACAGCACTTTCTGTCCGTATAAGGCAAAGTTGACGAGGGTGTTATCTTATTATCTAGTAAGACACTGTAAGTATCGTATTCTAATTGGCTGTCTTGTACCGAACGAGTTATCCGTATCGACTCGGTATCAGCGTGGGCCGACGGCTGATCTTCCTCTTTTCTCTTTTGACTAGTTATTTGCCTCTCTTTCTCTACTCTGAGCGTACAAGATACAGATGATAATAAATATTCCACTTGCCTAAATTTTTCTAGTAACTTTCAAGATGTCTAAATGGTGTTTTTCTCTATAAATATTGAAAAATAACCAATCAAACAGAAGAACCGTGTCCTATACACTACTATTATCCTCCAATATTAGATGAATTTTCTTCATACTTTCTACCAAATTTTAATAAAAAACTAATATCGCCTTCTATGATAAATGTGATGGAGCTGTTTTTAAAAATATGCCATCGTATGTTCATCCGGTCTTTGCTTTACTACTAAAATCATAAACAATAATTACACACAATTCAACTATCGTGTATTCGTCAGACCACATTTTCAAAATATCAAAATTCGTATAAATTACAAGAAACGACACCTATTAAATTTAGTTGACGTTACACTATTTCTTTTAAACTTATTCAATTTACATCACAGCTAAAGCTCATGCTGTTTTTCGTTGTTTGTGCACGGCTGCTCACGCCACGCCGACAGAGCCGATGTGTCACTTTTCCGAACGGGTTCTATAGTCTAGGAGATCGCTTGTTGCGTCCCGTTTTACTTCTCGGCGACTTTTTATCGGCTTGTTAATCACCAGGACCGTGTTGTGTTCGGGCATTAATTACTAGCTCCCGAGTTCCTTTCCAACATGTGTAGCTACGATTGGAACGTATATACGTGTTCCTGTGTTGGCGTGAGATGATAATAAATTACGTACCCATACTGCGATAGCTAACCGTAGGATGCTGTCGTCGTTGAAGATATCGCCCTGTAGGTATATATGCTGTAATGAAGTGATAAAGTGTTGTTAGTGGAGTCGAGCGGTTTAATTTCTCGATAAATTTATATCTGAGGTACTCAATCATACTAGCGAGGGTTCAGTCTTGATTTCAATCAGTATTTCGTGTAGTACAGAGGAAAGTTTAAGTAATTTTTCGTAAGTGACTATGTTGATATACAGGCTACCCATCTAATACGCGGAAGTTCAATATATTGGTTGATAAGAGGCATAACTGAATTTTTTTTATGTTTTAGTTAACTCAAGATCTGCAGACGGATATAGCAACTTTGTTTTTTTAAATGCAAACATATATTTTTTATCATTTATTTTGGATTTCCATGAAAAACAAATGGTACGTTATGAATAGTACTCATATGAAAAACTTTTTTTGAGATATTTAACTTGTCATGTTTTTTTATTCGATTTCCGGTAATCATAATATCGGAAATTCTCTGGTTATGCCAATCAATAGAAAGAATATTTTTTGACCAAGTGTTAAACAACAATGGCTCTTCAGAATGCCACGTCAGAAACTGAGCTACAATATACGGAATACACAAATCTTGTCAAATTTGAGGAAGAAAAACATGAAAAATCTCACTTAATTCAAATGGAACACCCAGCATATTATTGGTCAGTAAAATACACAGTTTAATATACTACAACTTTGGTTTCCTTATACCTAAGTTTAATACTGTAAGAGACAAACGCAATATCGTGGTAAAAAAGTGCCCCACTTTAAATTTACTCCACTTAAAAGAAAAAAAAACCTAGAAAAAAGAAACAAAGAGAAAACTAAAGAAATTGCTCGAAATATCCACCGTTCTTTTCTATGCATAACGTAATCGTATTTTGAAAATTTCTTGTAACATTTGCAAAATTAGTGGGGTTATTGTAAAGAACGCGTTCCTAATTTTTTGAATCAGGTCTTCAATGTTTGTTGGTTCTACTACGTACACCTTATCTTTAATGTAACCCCACAAAGAGAAGCACGTTGGGTCGGGTGATCGTGAGGGCCATGGGAATGTACCGCCCTTGCCTAACCATTTGTTTGGATATCTGGTGTTTAAATGTTGTCTAACCTAAAACAATAATAATTATGAAGAATAAATACTATGTTCATGAACAAGATTACCAATAATGTGGAATGCGAAGGAGCACCATCGTGTTGAAACCAATGTCGGTCAATAACATCTGGTGGAATATTTACTAGCAGCATATCTAACTCATTTTGTAAAAAGTTCAAATACATGTCAACAGTTAAATTTCCTTCAAAAAAATTTAGTCCAACAACATGTTCTCCACATATATTCCTGCCCACACATTCACTTTAAACGGGTGTTGATTATCTATCACCCGTGCTAACCTGGTGTTTTCATGCGCATAATGGTGATAATTGTGGCGGTTGGCTCGGCGTGTATTTGGAAATGATGCTTCATCCGCGAATAAAACATTGTAAAAAAATTTGGATCCTCTTGATTTTTTTCACGTGCCCAATTACAAAACTGCAAACGGTTTCGCATATCCAGGTATTATAATGATTGGTGATAGTAGAAGTGGTAAGGGTGAAACTTTTTTTTCTCAATGATTGACTCACTAAGCTCTTGGAGCTCCAGTCTGATACTGAAAATTGATTGAGTTGAAGAACGAAAACGGTCATATTAGAATCACAATCAATAATACAAATACGAAACAAAAGAATCATATGGTGTTCAAAGAAGTAACAGTAACCACGCAATTATCTGCATATATGCAGACAAAGATAAAACGAAAGCTGGCACATGAAGCTGTTATATACAAAATTTCATTTTAAATATATTCCATTTTTTGGGCGGTATTAATTTTTGTGAACTTTGCCAGTTTTACATTATATGTGAGCGTATAAAATGATAAAACTAGGCACGGGATATTTAACGCTAAATTTACTATCCGTGAAACCGTTTTCGCAGTTTCGTATACAATACCAAAACACAGAATGCGTACAAAGCAACCAACAGTTTCTATAAAAAAAAAACGGTAAATTTTATTGACAGTCAACGTGTCACCAGCCTTTTCTGTTCGACAAAGCGAGAATGTTCGCAAAATTAATGACTTAACATTATTCACGCAAACGTGCCACCCAACCGATCAAAGAACCGAAAATAGTTCAAAGAAATCTCTTCGCCGGATCTGCCCAGCGAACGGGAAATTGAAAAAGGAACGAAAACGGTATTTAAAAATTAATTATCCAATCCCCTCTCTTTATGTTCAGACCTAACCAAAAATTCTCTCTTGTACACCATGTATGCTTGGCGATAATAACGATAATAATAATCGCACCACCGTATGTTTCCGTACTATCGCGAACACTTTAATGTAAACAAAAAAACAGTACTTACTAAATTGAAAGACAGAGGCGCTTTAGTTCTTTTAAAAAAGTACATCAAAGGAGTTTCAATCAATTCTGCAATTAAGTTTCAATTAAATATTTTAAAATGTAAAATCTATGATACGTACAAACCGTGGTATCTTGTACACTATCTCCATTTTTTGTATTTTATGTAGACAGACTTGAATTACCTTCTAGTAGGAACAGTTCTTGTTCTTGAATAATTATATCCTAATTGATTTATATCAAATACTAATTTAAAATTCACTTAAAATGACAACATTTCTTATTACATAGGCCATGGTTGTACATGCTGTATGATCCGAAACGATGAGGTGAAACGAAGGAGATCATTGAAGCGTGTAGATCCGTACAGCTGCCCCTTAGATGGCCGCATTTGATTTGCGCTTACCTCCCGGGGACATCAACAGAAGAACCACCGCTTTAAGCACGCATCAAGTCATCTGAATACGTTCTGTTCCGTGTAATAACTTGGTGTTATTCAACAATTCAGATTGAATTAATTATATATGGCGCGGACGAGTACATATAGAGAAGGTTTATAATAACCATTCCGAGGTTAAGTCTTCCAGCAACGTATTTGTTCGCGAACGATGGGGGGCCCTCAGGGAAATACAACCACCCTAGTTGAAGTGTTTTCGAAATCAGTGGGATAGAAGATAATTAAAATTGTTCCTGAGGTTTCAAAGAAGGGCTGTTACAGAATATCGGTAATAGTCTTAGTGTACGTAATCCGTACATGTAAGCATACCATGCTCAACTGTTAGTTTTATGGCAATAGGAATTTTGTTTAAAAATTGAAAAAAGTTGAATAGTTTTACAACAAATCCCTGCTTATTTTTAATGATTTCGTTTAATTTCTTTTCTTATGCTTTACTGCAAACAGTACAATGTTTCCTTATATTCATAATACAACCTAAGAATAGTAAATATCTCTTTCAAACCAAAAAGCAGTTACGCGACAACAGCCGCGATTACGGATGGATTACGGTCGTGAAAACCTATACTCAACTAACAGCAGTTCTAAGAAACCCATTCTTGTTTGGATGGTAACAACATAGCATTTTTCATTATAATCTACTTCTAAAAATTTGGTGGAGGCGCAGGTAATTTGTTGACAATCGCGTGTTTTTATGAGATGCCTGACATTGAATTGTAGTATGTAATAATAGTATTTATACATTCATTCAAATATTATATAAGGTGTTGAATGAATAATAATAAGAAATTTGCCTTGATTGTCCAATTTCTTGTGGCTAATTTTGATAACTCCCGATTTTTCTTAAAACTAGACAATTTATTTATTTTGAAGTATTCATTAGATTTAATTACTTATAAAAGGCTCAAATATTCAATACAAACAAAAAGTTTGGCGTCCATTGTTTGGTCACTAATCAAAAACTTTGCATTGATCAGGTAGATGCTTACAATTTTGTATTACAAGAAACTATCCTATTCTTTAATCTACCTCTAAAACTACAATCGTTACATCCAGTTAACTTTATGTATGTATATCTATTTAACTTGCTATATCTTCTCTTTCGTACTCCTGCTGTTCTGATTGCTGTTAGCATGGGCAATATCAATCAGGTTATATTAGTAAATAAGGTACACAGGGTAACAAGGACCTTCACAATAAATTAAATTCGCGTGATCTTTAACCACAGTTAGATTTACATATAAGCCAACATCAATTATCAACGATTTAAGTATGAAACTTGTGCTCTAGGAGATATTAAAACGCTGGCGATGTGAAGCCAACCAATCAACAAATTAAAAGTTTATTGAAATACATATTCAATACAGAATAATTCAAATATTTCCTTCGGGACGTCTATATCTACTAGTTTATTCCTCCATTTGTTTGCATAACACTGAATAAATAATTTACTACATTTACAGAAATTTAGATGAATCATCTGCATATTATCCTATATAACGTTTATGCAACAATGTATCTGGTTGTGTAAAGTGTTGCGTGTGAATTGCAGTATTTCGACTTTTTATTTGTTCAATTTTCAGTATTTCTCTTTGTCTCACGTTCACCCTGTACGTCATCTTCCTTTTCATTACGTCCGGTTGTCTGACAGGGCGGCATTGGCAATCGGTTGTTAGCAGTCAGCGCAACCGTAAGCACCGCAGAGAAACCGTAGACTATTGGCATGTTTATGAGGCAATTACAGAAATGAGCCGGTTTAATCGCCATCAAGGCAAGAATGATTAGTGGCTTCATTATTTCCACCAATCACGTTCCCGTTAAAATACTACATGTATCGTATAATTAAAAGTGCTATTTATTTCCGATTGCGGAGAACCAGAGTTTGCCATCGAGCGACCAAGTATCTGTGCTGTTTTATTGTCGTGTACCCTGTCGCCGCTATCGCGTCCAATCTCTCGATTTATACTGGTTATTTTAATTGAAATTGTATACGTCTAATTTATACTGCTAACGGCTGTCCGTATATCCTTTCTTCATCGTTTCTTTTCGTAGACAGGATGGGCTACTTGTATATATTACACGAGAAAACCCATTGCAGAAATTGTTATATATGACTGGATAGCCTGCTCTTTCTGCATAAAGACAAATCATTTGCTCTTTAATAGTGTAAATGCAGCCACAACACTAGTATTTTACACTTGGTCGTAACTTCCATAAATAGTAGAGTACATCTATTGTAACCGTTGGGGCGAGAATTTTAAAACTAAAATCTGATTTTGATTCTTAAACAGATCATAATGGATTGTTATAAACGAGAATAGATGCAGAAGATAAAACCATACAAAATAAAATAAAATTATAATACATAATAGAAAAGTTAAAGACATGCAGAATAGTAGATTAGCAAAATTCTTTAGTGCTCTGTGGATCATACCAAAAGAAAATAGTGTGGTCAAAACTTGTAGCAGCATAGTAGAGACCATACCTGTACTAATACTTTTATATATGTATGTATTTAGATTATTTAGTTACAAATATATAGGATAGAGATAACCTCTGATAATATAATATCTGATAGATCAATTCTTAAAACAAGAATTTATTGCAATTTTTTTTGCGGAAAACCGGCTGTAGTTACTAATATATTTCTCTATGGAGCAACAGGAAAGTATTATTTCAAAATTATTCCGAAATATATGTTTTAATGTATCGGTTTAAAAGTTAATGAATGTAGACTAGATTTATTTTAAAACGTGTGGCCATTGACTTCGTACGATACAATAGTCTAATGTAGTTCAAGGTCGTATAAACAGATGATACTTGGCTTGCATCTGTGCTTCTATTGAATACGTATACAGTATGGTGTAACAGAAATGACACCACGCTTCAATTTGAAAGTATAAAATAATTCGTTTTCATCGTTGTTTTCAGTTATTTTCAACCCTAAATTTTTGATATCGTTTTTTGGTTATTTAAGAAGCAGTATGGATGAGTTTTCTTGTACAGTTTGATCAAATAAGGATTTTTAGAAATATTTCTTTTCTCGTTTACGCCTACAGATAGACCCAAGGTGTATTATATGTTTTTGTTTCTAAATCGTTGTAGCTATCATCCCTTAAAAGCATGCCTTGTATATCGCGGACACCCTGTAGAAGACATTATAAAAGTCATGAATGAAGAGCTAGAAACACTGTACAAACGGTTATATAGAAATAAATTAAACATAATATTAATATTTACTTGGGCATAGTAATAGATGCTCACTTAAACTTTAAAAAGCATTTAAATTACACAATAAGTAAGATTTCAAAGGAAGTAGATTTATTAAGTAGAAAAGGTAAAAACTTATCAATACAGGGAAAATTAATACTATTTAAATCTATCGTTTCACCACATCTTGACTAGTATTCCACGATTTTCTTTAATGCTCAACAAAATGAAATATATCAATTGCAGAAACTCCAAAATAAATGTATTTAGAGTCATACTGAAATGCAACAAATACACACCTGTCAAACAAACGTTAGGTATTTCACAGGTAATGAATGTAAGACAGAGACTAGCATATAGATAAATTGCTTGTTTTTGTGCATAAAATTAAGTTAGGTCATGCACCTTCACACTTAGCTGATAATTCAGTACAAAGAGGAGAGACACACAATTACAATACAAGAAATATAAATAATTATTATATAAGTACATACAAA